>CAJHQQ010000532.1:0-177051 GCA_905132885.1 Moricandia moricandioides
CTTCTCGGCTTCAGACACTGACATATGCACAACTGTGTCTGATGCATTATAGTTGGTATCGTTGAGAAGAGTAGAAGCTTCCATGTCACTTGATTCCAAAATGTTCTCTTAAAAGTATTTCTTATGAGAGCATTGCTCTTCCTATGTTCTTATATGAAGAGAAAAATATAGTAGCTAGAATGAAGCAACCTATCACAAATGATTATCCAAACCCGTGCACCCCACGGCAAGGAAGTCAATGACTCTTCCCTGAAGAAACCTTATGTATATTTTTTGTTTAATAATATTTTAGACACTGTGTTCTTATTTTTAAACAAAAATTATTGGAAACAATTATCTCCTTGTCCATTGACTTTGACGCATAAAATACAGAACTCTATTATATGCTAGATGAATTAATATTTGGAAAAACAAAACGAATTAAAACTTAATTTTGTTTGGAAAATTTTATTTGATTAAAATATAAAACTGAAATCGTATCAAAAGATTGTAATAGTTAGGTAAACTTTATAAATTAATAATGTTAGGATTTTGGTATTTAATTAATTTATAGAGTTATTAATTTACAAAAAAAAATCCATTTTTAAATTTTTTTTTTTAAGATATATACTCTTTTCTAAAATATAAAAAATATCTGATTTTAGTGTATATACACTAATTAAATTTTTGAAATTAGATATTTATATTAGTTTTTATTATATTATTTGGTGTATATAAAATATGTCTCATAAAATTTAAATGTGGTCGTAGATATAACTATATTAAATCTCACCAAAATATAATAAATGTTTAAAATATAATAACAATTTCATTGTGAATATAAAATAAAAAATACTTGGTTTGTATTTAGGGAAATTCTCTCGAATAGTCATTTTTAAGTTTTTGTCACAAAAATAAATTTCAAGAAAAAAATGACTAAAATAACATTTTTTATTTTGAAAATTTTAATATTAACTTTAAAAAAATTAAAACTTCACATCCAAAGCCCCACCTCATAACTCTAAACCATAAGTTTAGATTAGTTAACCCAATAAGTATAAATGTATATTTACACCATTTAATAAAACATCTTTTGGTCATTTTTTCTTTGAAAACTATTTTGTGACAAAAAAAAATTCTGCTATCCTAAATTTTTTTTTATTGTATACTTATATAAAATGTATATATGTATGAATTATTAATTTAAAATTTTAATGAGACTATGTATCTACATATGATTTTCAAAAAGAAATATTATCTTATTTATTTTATTAATTTATATCATATTTTGAACTGGTTCAAACTTAAAACTTATTTTCGTAATTTATAGTATTTATTAATCATTAAATATTAATTTATAGAATATGCTTAATACAAATAACTTGAGTTTGAACCCAAGGAAACTAGAGATTTTGACCCTCAATATATCGGTTCGGCTCGGTTCAATATTTTCTTGCACGGATCCGGTTAAATATTGAATTTGGGCCGAATTTTTAGACACATGGTTACGAACCCAATCTCTTCAAATTTTAATAGGCAAATCTTTTAAATAGATTTTTTTGAAGTTTTTGTCACAAAAATAACGCTTAATAAAAAAAAATAGACCTTTTTTATTTTTTTTTATTTTAAACCTCCTTCAAAACTCCACCTCATAACTCTAAACCCTAAGTTTAGATTAGTTAACCCAAAAAATATAAATAAATATTTACACATTTTAATAAAGTTTATTTTAATTATTTTTTTTCTTTCAATATTATTTTTGGACAAAAACTTTTAAGGTTTATTTTGGTCTTTTATCTCAACTTTAATTTGTGATCTTCTTTTCTTCCTCGTACCACAAGAGCTATCATCATCAACTTCTTCTGCGCCGCGACCCGCCGTTTTTTTCCCATAGTCAATGTTTCTGCTTTCACATCTCTCAAGGTTTGTCTCCAAATCTCAACGTAAATAAGTTAAAAGATTGGTAACTCTTATTGTTCTATCTCACAGCTCGTACAAACCTTAACCTAGATTTTTGTATAATCGTAAACAAAACCCTAGTTTCAGTGTCTGCGATGCTTGCAGGTATGGATCAGAAAGAGGATAAACCACTCAAGAGAGGCTCTTCATCATCTAGAGCCAAGGGTTGTGCTCCTAAGAAGGCTTCTTCCTATACTGACGACATTGATCTTCCTCTTTTCTGACGAGGAAGACGATATGATGAGGAGCAGAAACAGGAGGAAGCTGAAGAGCGAACAAAGGCATCTTGATATCTCGGCCAGATGTAGCCAGGGCCTGCCTTGAGACTTAGGCTATTTATTTAAGATTTTATCTAATACTTCTATTCTATTAAAATAGAAATACAACTCACTTTATGTGTGATTTTTTAAGTTGTACCATCTCCTAAATAATTGCTTTAATTATTTTTAATATTTACATAACAATATTATTTTGGTTTTTCTTTCCCTAAACAACTAATTAAGAATATCTTTAATGAAATCTTTTCTTGATTTCATTCCTAAATATATGTTTTTTAAATTTTAATATGTGATATTATTTTATATTTAATTCTAACTAAAATATAATCATGTTTTTAGTTAAAAAGATCATTATTAAACGTATCTTTTCATCTAGAGTTCAAAAATACTATATAAATATTATTAATATAGCTTTTTAGATCATATGATACAACAAAATATAAAATATTATAAATGTAAATCAAATAAGGAGGTAAATATGGAGTAACATAGTTTATGATGCTCTTATATTTTGAACATTCAGTACGAATTAATATATCTTTAATAATATTTTATGCTACTCTTATACTTTATTGACTAAATTAATTGACACATACATAGTGAATATAAACTTAAATAATTTATGCTACTCTTATATCTTGTAAAACATTATATAAATAATTTATCGAATAAATATACAATTATTTCAGAGCTATTTGATTCTATATTTGGTATTTATAAAATTTCTTCATATAACTTATACCATATTATTTAACTATAAAACTAATTTTTGAATAAATGGGTGTATAAATTTAATCAAAGATATTAAAAATTAGATTTAAAAATAAATAAATAAAATTTTGGTTCATGTATTAAAGATGATATTGAGATGACAAACAATATATGTAACATATTATTGTAATTGGCTTAAAATCTTAAAAAAATATGTTTACCAAAAAAAATCTTAAAATAATATGAATAATGTCAATCATATATATAACTACATTTTAAAATAAAAGAACATCCGCACGATTGCGGAGGTCAAAGTCTAGTGTAGGTTTATATTACTAAAATGTAGTGGTCTCGTCTGCTCACCATACTAAAACAAAACATTGTATAGGATGGATAACGAGGAGACAACATAATTTCATTGGTACCAGCCACTCGGATAAAGTATAACTAAGTTCCCAGTCTTACCTGAGACTAGGTGCTTTGAACCTTTACTTGGTTTGGATCAAGCTTCTTCTAATTGAATCATCATCATCAATATATATAGCTCTTCCTTCCACTTATTGATTTTGTTACAAGAAGAGTATCTATCATCCACAACAGGTGGGCTTATTCAAACTAAGATGCTAGAAAGAAAAAAAAAACGAAACACACAAACTTGTCTCACTTATAAAATGCTTAGAGTAGCTTAACATTCTCAACGTGGTTGAGATAGGTTTTGAAACTCTTACCCTGAAGCGCTTCCAGTCCTCGGATTCCAACTTTTATGATCGTCTTTCTCTCCACATTGTAGTAGATGACATGGTAAGGCACTCTTTGGCAGATCGGGGACAATACAATTTCATTGGTACCAACCATTCCAGCAATGCACATTCTCTCTGCAGCCACATCCTCACACGAAGGAGGTAATACATACACATGCTTGGACCACTCATGTTTTGCAGCATCTCCTAGAACCCACAGCTCAAGACTTTTACTTGCACGAGTAACGTCATCACGAGAGTCTCCCGACATAAGCAAACCAAGTTTCCCATCGTAGTTTACCAGAGTTGTTGAAACATGCATGGCTTTACTAAACATGACAGAGCTGAACTTCTCAGACCTCAAATCGAAACAAACGACCATAGAGTTCTCGAAAGATCCGGCTGCTCTCGCTGCGTAGTAAAGAACACCACTGATGCATATCCACTTAGAAGAAGGCAAATGTGGTATGCAACATTCGACCAACCTCCATGACAGTTTCTTGGTTCCTAATGTAAGAACTTGGTGTTCCACAGAGACCAACTCATCATTTACAGACCAGTTATTCATCGACAATACCTTGAACTCTTTTGCGATGGGGTCATATCCAAGATAGCTTTCCACTCCATGCTTCTTTGTCGAGTTCAGTCTAGGCATGGTCAAGGACTGTCCCGTGCTGGGGTTACATATGACCGGAACACACACTGGTTTTTTCAGGCCCTTAAAGAACCGGTCAGCTCCATAACAGAAGAAGCCATAATTGGTACAACCATAGAAATAATTGGCACGTGGGAAACAAGCAAGATGATTAGAGGCTACAACATACGAGTTCTCTTCAGGATTTTCAGGCTGAGTTAAGGAGAAGAAGATGAACTCTCTGGCCATGCTATCTTCGCATACGAAAAGAAGCTGAGGGCGAGCGCGAGATTTGGTCAAGAACAGCTCTGTGAAATCTTGACGGCGAAGCATGGAGGACCAGAGCTTGCATGCGCAACGACTTCTCGCCATCGCCTTCGACGGCAGCCTCGAGAATATCTCCATAGCGATGTCCTCAGGAACCGGCAATGAGTTCCGATGATGTGACGTCATCGATCTTGTAGCGGGCCGTGATGTCATGGCTGAGTTCGTTTTAGAAAGACGGAAGAGTTTGGAAAAAGAAAGAAAGGTTTCTCTCTTCTTATAAGAACAGAGTGTGCATGATTGGTTAAAAGTAAAGGTTGGTTTTTTGAAACTAAAATTTCTCAAATTTGTGATGGTGTAAAGGTTGATTTTTCAATAGAAAATTACTTTAGATTAACCCTTACTATCACTATATTACAACATAATCCTTATAGCTTGACTTATAAAAACATAGCGTGCCAAATATTTAAACTAAAATATTAAAAAATAATTTAATATATTTATCAAGTATGAGACGAGTACAATAACTATAGTTACTTTGAATAATAGTGCTGGAAAAATAATATAACATTTTTTTACCAATATAAAAGTTAAAAAAATTGTACTATAATTTGAACTTTTAAAATATAAGTAAAACTGATACAATGCAGGTTATATAAATGAATTATCTTATTTTTCATAAAATTATATTCATGTAAATATTAATTTTATTGTATATACTTAAAAAATAAAAAGTTTTATAACAAAAATACATGTGTATAAAATGTCTAATTTCACTAAATAAGTTTTGAGTAAAAAATCTATCTTGTGCTATAAAGATGCGGGTCAAAATCTAATAATAAACATTATTATTAGATAAATAATATATATATATAAATAAAATTAATAAATATTAAAATGTCTAATATAAATAATAAAATTAAATAAAAAATAAACCAAAACACATCGAAAATTTTTTAATAACATGTGAACAATAAAAGTAAACTAAATAAATAAAAAGAAATTATATTTATTTCAAAATTAAATCACTAAATTATAATAATCGTATACAAATCATTGATGCTCAATTATAATATTTTAAATATGAAAATTTAAGTCAAATTGTATTACATAATAAGTCATCCATAGGTTCAACCGGTAGGCGGGTCCCAAATTTTAGCGTTTTTCAGGTTTTATAAGATTTTTAAATAAAAAGTTAAAAAAAAAACAAATCAGATTAGATATAGAGTCATTGGTTTGTCGGTTTAACCGTGGGTCCGGATCGTGTTTTAGAACACTGAATATAACGGTTCATGTGTAACATTTAAATGTAGACACTACAAGAAAACTAAGCTTTTACTAGGAAACTTTACTAGAAAAATAGTTCCTCGTAAAATTACTACGAGTTAACTTCGAGTTTACGAGGAAACCATTTTTCTTCGTAAAGTTCTCGTAAACTTACGAGAAAAATGTTTCCTCGTAAACTCGTAGTAAACTTACATGGCTCTTACGAGGAAAAAGTTATTTTCCTCGTAAACTCATAGTATCTCCTTTCCTCGTAAAGTCCTAGTAATAATTTACTACGAAATTAGGAGGAATAGATTTGTTACTACGAAATTAAGAGGAACTGGATAGAAAATATCAAATTTAAATCAAAAACGTGTTTTGTACCTACTTTTCCTAGCAATTTCCTAGTAAATTCTGAGATTCAAAAATTTCTATAAATACCACCATATGTGATTCATTTGAAACACACCAAAAAAAATCAGCTAGAAGCTTGATCAAACACAAAAAAAAAATGTCCGGTCCGGGAAATATTTTCGAGTTGCGGAAGTGGATGTATTCAAAAAAAAAATGTCCGGTCCGGGAAATATTTTTAATATCCAGGTTTCCAGTATTAATTAATTTTTACATATTGATCTTTATTTTCGTAGGTACAACAAGTTCGAGCCTTTCATATTAGCTTCCCAAGCAGATCAAGTTTGCTTCATTCCATACCCTCGGATTACTACCTCGGGAATAAACTGGTTAGTTGTTATCAAAGTTACACCTCGAGGACGAATAATCATTGGAGAAGAACCACCATTACAAGAAGAAAACACCAATGAGATCGAGGAAGCTGAAGCAGAAATTGATGAGTTCCTACTCATTGATCCGCATAATCGTGAATACGAAGATGTTCCTGATCACTCAACGGACGAAGTTGTAGACGACGAGTTCTTAGAAAATGATGATGTTTCAACAGATTACGACAATGTATCCGAATGAATTATGTATGTTTATAAGTTTGTTTAATCACAAAAATGAATTTGGATTATATATGTTTTAAGTTTGTTTAATCACAAAATCAATTTGCATTTGGGGTTTGGGGTTTATGTGTAGAAGAGGTTAGGAGTTTGGTTGTAGAAGAGGTTATAAGTTAAGGAAGTTGTGGTTTGGGGTTTCGAGTTTAGGGATTTATAAACCCTTTCCTCGTAAAGCCCTAGTAATAGAAAACACGGGCATAGCCGTTTCCTCGTAATGTTCTAGTAAGGTGTTACTAGGGCTTTACGAGGAAAAAAACGCGGGCATAGCTATTTCCTCGTAAAGGGTTTTCCTCGTAAAGCCCTAGTACAACCATTACGAGGACCTTACGAGGAAATAAAAACACGGGCATAGATATTTCCTCGTAAGGTCCTAGTAACATTACTAGGGCTTTACGAGGAAACAAAATTCCTTATATATACTCGAGCAATCCGGTTTCTCATTTGCTAGTAACCTTCTCTCTAAATCCTCTAAAGGTTCTCTCTAATTCGTAGTTAGGTGATTAGATTAGGTGGTTAGTTTAGGGAATTTAGATTAGGTGGATAGTTTAGGTAATTTAGATTAGGTTGATTTACTTTTATTTAGTGTTTTTTTAAATTATATGGAGAATTAATTTTTTGATTTTTTTAAAAAAAATATAGATGCCTAGACAGAGCAAGCTTGCTAAGGCTGCTGGTAAGAGGACGTCGTCTCTCGAGGGGAGTCACTACGGAGATATGTTTGCTCGACATGGTCTACAACTAGAAAGGCAACTATCATGTATAGATTTATAAATTATAATATATATATATATATATATATATATATATATATATATATATATATATATATTTTTAAAAATATTATATATTGACTTTAATTCTAATTTTTTTAAAATCAGGTGGATGGTTACGATGCTGGGAAACCCGATTGCCTCACAACCACGGTGTGGGATGGCCTCATCAGCTATTGGGGGTTGCCGGACTCGGTGAGAACCTCCAACACAAAATCCGGGAACCGCATGACCAGAGACGAGCATGGCAACACGAAGGTGCCTCACACCACGGGTCGAAAACCTCACGGGGGAGTTCGTCTAGACATGGTAAGATGATTTTTAATAACTATTTAATTTTTATTTTATATAAATATTCCAAATTAATATTTAAATTTATAAATTAATTTTAGGCTAAGGAGATAGGAGTTCTTCCATCTCTGAAAGACCTTTACGAGAGGACCCACCGGAACAAGGCTAGGCAGTTTGTAGATCCTGCTTCCGAGCGGATCTACAACGAGGTTGTTGCCCGAGTTGACGAACGCCAGACCCAGCTGACTCAGCAGAATGGGACTCGAGTCATATTATCCACTGTTGAAGTGGATAAGATTTACGATGAGGTAAATAATTTGTTTTACTATTAATTTTTAATATTTTTTTAAATTTATTTTTAATGTTATTAATATTTTTATTTACAGGTCGCCCCTAAGAAAAAGGGGCGTATCATCGGGATTGGCTCGGTTAACGATGTCCCTGCAGCGACATCGTCTTATCATCATGAGCAGCACGATGTCAATGCTCAGCTACGCTCGCAGTTGTCTTCGCTCACCGAGCATGTGACTTCTCTCACTGATGTCCTCGACATTATGGCGGTTGGAAACCCGCATTTGGAGGAGATGTTGCATCAGAGATGAGAACGCGGAGGGATTCCAACCCAACAACATCCACCATCACAGTCATAGCCGACAACCAACTATGGAGAGGATTTGCCGAGCCAGGACGACGAGTTCGTTCAGCAATTTCACGACCAGCATCCGTAGTTTTTTTTTATTTTTAATTGTAAATTATGAATTTTAAAATTTTTTGTATATTATTTAGTTATTTATAAAATATTTTGTTTTTTATTTTTTATTTATAATTTGATTTTTTTTATTTTTTAAAAATAAAATAATTATATTTATAATTAATTTTTTTTAATAGGGAAAAAAATATTTCGAAGCAAAATCCTCGTAAAGGTTTCCAAGTAATGTCCTCGTAACTGGTTCTAGTAAGTTCCTCGTAATTTATTACTACGATCTTACGAAGAAAAGCTTACTACGAGCTTACGAGGAAAGCCTACGAGGACCTTACGAGAAAAAGCTAACCACGCCTTTACGAGGAAACGTTTCCTCGTAAATTCGCTAAGACCTTACGAGGAAAAAAACTTTACGATGAACGTGTTTCGAGGAAACGCGTTTCCTCGTTATTTCCTAGTAAATGGCCATTTACTAGGAAATAATGAGGAAAGCCCGTCCTAGTAATGAACGAGTTTTCTTGTAGTGAGATACATAATCAAAAATGCAAATTTATATAAATTTCGTTTTTTTTCAAAAATAATCATGCGCTTTGAAAGCGTTGGTCATAATCTAGTCGATTCTATTAATTTAGAATACTATTTTTATCTACTTATAAATAGTCTAGATTGGTTCATTGCATTTAACTAACTTTTCTATTATTTTTACTTTTATCCAATTTAATTATTATTAAATATATACACTAACCTAAAATTAAGGAACTAAATAACTAATCTATTGTTTTTTTAAATAATCAACTCAATTTCTATTTACATTAATTTGAATAATTAATCAATTATATTTTATTTACTAATATAAAAACAATTATATATACATACAAATCTGTATGAATATACAATTGTACTTTAATTTAAATGCAAGGAATAAATTCTTCAAAATTTTCACCAAATACATAATATAACTCTTATAGATAGAGTATTAAATAATATATATATATATATATATTTGATAAAATTAATATTAATAATTAGTTACTATGAATATTTAATAATACAATGGAACATATTATTATTGATATTTTTATGAGTATAGTTATACTATCTATTTCAAAAAACATGTAAAATCTTTATAAAAAATACTTTAAGTTAGGTTTGAGAATTCATGTATCCTTGGAATACGTGTAAGATATTCTGAATTTTAGTTCTAATTTATATCATATCATATGTCTCATTCTCGTAAATTTGTAAGTACATATCCGATTAAGATATAACACATCGGTTTTAGTCCTAATTTGTACCACATCCTAAAATTCATAAAGAAATCATATATCATTCGAATTTGGGTTATATTGGTTCGGTTCAGATATATTCAAAGTTAAATCCAAAATTTAAAAGCAAAACATAAGAAGTAAATACTTATTTATATAAAATTGAATATTTAAAGTACTTATTTAAAACTTAATATTTACTTTTAGATATCATTTCAAAAAATATAGAATTGAATATTTGAGTACATATATTTTTTTGTGATTATTTAGACATTCGGATCGGTTTTTGGATTTTTTAGGGTTTTTCATTTTTTAGGTTACTCATTCGGATTCAGCTAATAACAATTCAGGTTCGTATATCTTTTGTACCACCCTACAAAACCCACTCTGGTATTTTTTACATCTTGTATTGGGTATGTACAGATCATATTTTTTTTTGGTTTGGATTCGGTTTAAACTTCGGGTTGCATATTTTACGCACAAGTTTACTGCAAATAAAAAAAATTATATAAATTTTCATCGAAAAATTATCCGCGCTTTAGCGCGAGTTAAAATCTAGTTTTTCTATTAAAACAAATTATTTTTTTTGAAAGAAGGAGTTAGAGCATAATTAACCCTAAGAACCTTTAAGGGGTTTTATTTTATTTTTATTTTTAAACAAAAAAAAACGAACCAATCGCAGACCGTCACGTGTCAGTGGGGTCCGCGAACAGTACAAAAACCCCTTAAGAACAATTCTTAATTAGGAGTTTTAGGATATGGTTCTTAACAGTTTTGGTGAGCTCCACCCGTTAAGAACCCCTTAAGAACTCTCCAATAATCATGACACAAAAACTTTGGGGACTTAAGACCATGATTAACCCGAGTTTCTTAAGGTGAGGTTCTTAACGTAAAATTTGTTTTTTTAATTTTTTTTTTTTTTTTTTACATTTTTCCCGCTAAGAGACGTCTCTTAGAGTTCCTATTTAAGAGATGGTTCTTAGCTTTTCTTAGTTAAAAGCTAAGAAACGTTTCTTAGAAAAGCTAAGAACCCCATCTTAAGAGACCCCCGTTAATCCTGCTCAAGTCAATATTTTATTCGGTTTTGTGCAAGACAGCCCGGCCCAGTAAGCGTCGAGGTAGCATGAGAATGAAGAATGTTATTTTCTGTGAGTGGTTTAGAATGAAGACGTGCAAACTCTTTGAGGTCATTATTGTCAGATGAATAAACAGAAAACATGCATACTCTATTTACCAAAATAGAGGAGCTATTTTTATTTATGGATTTATCTTCCTCCAAATCTAAAGTTTATTATCTATGACATATTACAAGTTTGCTACAACCCATCTTTATGTATTTTCTTCAACTCGATGATATACTTCTTTTGTTCATCCCATTGTCCACATATCCATTCACATTTTTTCTCTAGATGCTTGATCTTTTCCTCGTAACCATTATCAATCATTGTCTTACTCCCTGCTTCTTTTCCAAGCTTTTTTATTACCTTTGTCAGAATCTGTTGAAAACACAAAGATCATTTAGCTGAATAGTATTATCTAAAGAAAGTAGATAATTAAAAAAAAACACATACACAGAGTCAAAATAAATGGGGAAAGGGTCTGATTTTGATTACTTTTATAGAAGTTTTTAAACTGTCCTGACTTGTTTGGTTGTCAACAAGTTCACCACTGGCAGTAGCTTTGTTCCTCAACTTCTCTGTGTCTTTAAAGGTCCTCAGCAGATCATGTATTCCTTTGCTGCTGCTACTTTTTGGAACTCTGCTTTGATTGTAGCTGAACTGAATGATTTTGTAACACTTCAAAGTAAGTATTAATGCTAATCTTGTGATATAAAAAGAAGACTATTAAAAAAGTAACAGTTGTATCACCTCCCAGTTTCTTTCTTTGAAATAAATTCTTTTTTGACCCAAGTCATTGTTTTCCAGGTGTTGTTGTTGTTGCTGTTGTGTTTCTCCTATCTGGTGTAGTATCCTCTTTTCTTGGGCCAAGCTTTTACAACCATGCAGCATCAAGAATTGCTTGCACTATAGTGCACCCAAAGACATGAACAAATATATAATATTTTCTCCATGGTTGACAGAAAAAACTACTGTTTGATCATGTAAGGATGGAGGCTGATTCTTCTCTTTTTATTTATCTAAGTACTATTGGTTATACATTAATGAGAAAACAAAAAATAATATTTGATTGGTTATGAGGACTTACGTAATCAGGCTTTTCTGTTCTTCTTTGCGTTTCTTCTGCTTTATTCAGTTTTTCAAGATCATTCTGCAGTTTCTCTCTCAGTTTCTTGTAGTATATGATACAGTTTCCAGCTTGGCCACTGCGATAATTATAATGTCTTCTTTTAATGTAGGAGCTATACCTGTTTGACTGTCCAAAAAAAATCATTATCTTGAGCTTAATAAAAACAGTACAAGTAATCATAATTTTGTTATATATTTGTAGATGCTTACTCGGGTTTCTAGGTAATTCTCGTAGGTGTGTTGATAATCCCTCTCCAGCTTTTTCAGTTGCTTCTCGGCTTCAGAAACTGACACATGCACAACTGGGTCTGCGCAGGGTGACACCTTGTCTCTGTAACCATCTTCATTGCAGTTGCCTCTAGTGCAAATAGAGTTGGATATATTATTGGTATCGTTGAGAAGAGTAGAAGCTTCCATGCCACTGAGTTCAAGAATTTCCAAAAATTCTGTTATTATTTTTGTTGAAACTTGAAAGCATTGCTCTTTCTGTGTTCTTATATGATGAACGCAACCTATCAAAATTGATTATCCAAACTCGTGCACCCCACGGCAAGTAAGTCAATGGCTCCTCCCTGAAGAAACCTTCTACATACTCTTTTGTTTAATAATATTTTAGTCATCTTTCTCTGCTCTCTAGCGATAAGTTGATTCCTTATTAAAAATAAATAAACAATATTTTGGCATGGTATTTAGTTTCAATGTGATGATATGAGAGAGAAGAAGTCATAGTTTGACCAAAGCCACGCCACTGAGGTTCACAAGGTTTTGTACAATCTATGGGTGCATCAGATACAACAACACCAATTAATATGGTAGTCTTAAGTTTATTTGATAATATGGTTAACTGATGGCAAGAATCACTTGGGTTGGTAACATAGCGTTCACAGTGGTGACTTGGTCTAGAAACGCACTTTCAAAATTCTTTTCAATGATCCAGTTGTGAGATGAACTTAATATATTTTCAGAAATGAATCAAATGAAATAAGATTTGGTATGTGAAGTTTAATGTAATTATATGAAAGAGAGAAAAGTCAGTTTAAGCAAAGCCGCTTCTAATATTGCACCCTATTCCAGAGGTGTTTTAAGTGTACTCTGCTGATAATATGGTTTGCTGTTAGTTAATATCGGGGAAGATGCAAAGAAAAAATGTTAAAATTATTCGAGTAAGGAAGTGTTATAAAAATACATCTGATAAAATGAATGCATTATAAAAACAACATGATAGCTTATCATTCTTATAAATCCTGGGAATAGATCTTAGCATGTCTTTGCATTTTGAACTGATCATAGCAGTATACATCTCTAAAGTCACCCTTTTGGGCAGCCTCTTCTTTGTAAAGTAGTTTTATGCCTTGGCCTGAAATTTTTCTTCAAGTCGAGTATGGAGAGTTATTAAGAACAATAAGATTACAATCACCGAACCAAATTTTACTGCAGAAAGAATTATAATAAGATCAATGTTTTTAAACCCGACCTGGACACCGAATTAGACAACTTTCTAGGTCACCGGATTATTGAGTCGACCACGAATAAACCACATATTAATAAATAATTTTATTATATAATAATATATTAGCTATTGAAACATATAAGAGATAATTTATGTTTCAAAAATACTCAACTTTCAAATCTTGGAATGTACCTTTGGATTTGGCGGAACTGTTTGATTTTGTAATATGGAGAAGTAAATTTCAAATCTCATTAAAAACTACCAAAACAAAGAGGCTACTATGGTAAGAATTGTAATACCTCCCATTTAATTTCTTTGTAGTCAAACACTTTATTATTCAGCTGCTTGTTGTTTGGTTGTATATGTTCTACTTTCTGTTGTAGTATCATCTTTTCTTGTGCCAAGTTATTACAACCGTGCAACATCAAGAACTTCTTCTTGCTCTAAACCAGTTTTGTTACACCAAAAAACGAATGAGAATTAGATAATACTCCTTCCGTTTCTTTTTACATGATGTTTTAGAGGGTTTATGTTGTTTCAAATTAGATGATGTTTTAAGATTTTAAGGTATCTTTTGAGATTTTAAGGTTAACTTTAGCTTTATTGGAAACTGTTCAACCAATAAAATTTTACAGTTTTTTTTATAATTGGTTGAATGATTTTAAAATTATATCTTTAAAAGTACTTTATAGATAAATGTAAATTTCTTAATCTTTGTGCCGTGAGCCAAAACTTCAATTATTATGAAACGGAGGGAGTATGATTTACTAGAACCGTGTGCTTGGCATCACCATATTCACCACCCTTAATATGTCGGTTCGGTTTCAGTGTTTTTTTCTTGCAAATTCTGTTTGTTCGGGCCCGGTTAAGGATCGTTTCATGTGACTTTGGGCCGAATATTTATAACGAAAGCCCAAACGCTTCAGTTTTACTTTTTAATTGTGATTATTCTTCTTCGTCGTCTTCATACCACAAAGAACAATCTTCTACACTTTTTTTGCGCCGCGTTGTCTCTCTCAAAAACGTTTTCCTCCAGACAGAGTTTGCGTTATTATTACCCATATTCAATCTTTCTTATTTCACATCTCTCAGGTTTGTCTCCAAATCTCAAAGTAAATTAAGTTAAGATTGATACCTTTCTGTTCGTAGTTCATAGCTCGTAGAAACCTTACCTAGATTTTGTCGGAATATATTTATATGTGTTTTGATTGTATATAGATGTCGAATCCAAAATTTGGTCAAGTAAACGAAACCCAGTAGAAATTGAATCCTTTCGATCTGGATAAAGTAGAAACCCTAATTCGATTGATATGTTAAGTCGCACGCATTCAGAATCAATCAGCTCTGTGTTTGGATCTCTCTGTATTGAATTGATAGATATGTGACTGAAGCTAAGGAAAAAAATAATTATTATTACATGATTTTGATTATTCAACAACTTTTTTTTGTTAATGAATTGAATCCTTTCGATCTGGATTAAGTAGAATCAGCTCTAGGTTTATAAATTAGCTTGATTGATAGATGTATAACTAAAGCTAGGAGAAAAAAATCCAATTTTTACATGATTTTTGGTTACTCATTGTGTTTTTTTTTTTTTAAATTCATGTCTTTATGTCAGATACTTGCTAGAGAGGCTTAGATGGGTAAGAAGAAGTCAGATGAGAGTGCTGCTCCCATGAAGGGGAAGCCAACTAAAGAACCTAAAAAGGAGAAGCTTTCTGTCTCAGCTATGCTTGCAGGTATGGATCAGAAAGATGATAAACCCAAGAAGGGTTCTTCATCATCCAGAGCCAAGGCTGCTCCTAAGAAGGCTTCTTCCTACACTGATGACATTGATCTTCCTCCTTCTGACGAGGAAGACGATGGAGATTCTGACGAGGAGCAGAGACAGGCGGAAGCGAGGAGGAAGATGAAGAGCGAACAGAGACATCTTGATATCTCTGTGACTGATAAGGAACAGAAGAAGCGGGAGATGAAAGAGAGAGCAGCTCTTCAGGCTCTAGAGCTTGCAAAGAGGGAGGCTTTGAGGGATGACCATGATGCTTTCACTGTTGTTATTGGAAGCAAGACTTCTGTGCTTGAAGGAGAAGACACGGCTGATGCGAATGTTAAAGATATAACAATTGAGTCTTTCTCCGTCTCTGCTAGGGGTAAAGAGCTTTTGAAGAATGCATCTGTTAAGATATCACATGGGAAGAGGTATGGATTGGTTGGGCCTAATGGGATGGGGAAGTCTACGTTGTTAAAGCTTTTAGCGTGGAGGAAGATTCCAGTTCCGAAGAATATTGATGTTCTTCTTGTTGAGCAAGAGGTTGTTGGTGATGACAAGAGTGCTTTGCTAGCAGTTGTTTCTGCCAATGAAGAGTTGGTTAAGCTACGGGAAGAAGCTGCAGCTCTGCAGAATTCGTCTTGTGAAGCTGATGGTGATAACGAAGATGATGATTCTGGAGAAAAGCTTGCTGAATTGTATGAGAGGCTACAGATCTTGGGGTCAGATGCTGCTGAAGCACAGGCGTCCAAAATTCTTGCTGGGTTAGGTTTCACAAAAGACATGCAAGTGAGGCCAACTAAGTCATTTAGTGGTGGCTGGAGGATGAGAATATCGTTAGCTAGAGCTCTCTTTGTGCAACCTACTCTATTGTTGTTAGATGAACCCACCAACCATCTTGACCTGAGAGCTGTTCTCTGGTTAGAGGAGTATTTGTGTCGCTGGAAGAAGACGTTGGTAGTTGTTTCACATGACCGGGACTTCCTCAACACTGTCTGCACGGATATAATACATTTGCATGACCAGAATCTCCACTTCTATCGTGGTAACTTCGATGGTTTCGAAACTGGATACGAGCAGCGACGCAAGGAGATGAACAAAAAGTTTGAGATTTACGATAAACAGGTTAAAGCAGCTAAGAGATCCGGAAACCGTGCTCAACAAGAGAAGGTAAAGGAGAAGGCCAAGTTTACTGCGACGAAAGAAGCATCCAAGAGCAAGGGAAAGGGTAAGGCGGTGGATGAGGATGGCCCAGCACCGGAAGCTCCAAGAAAATGGAGAGATTATAGCGTTGAGTTTCATTTTCCAGAACCAACCGAGCTCACTCCTCCCCTTCTGCAGTTGATTGAGGTTAGCTTCTGTTACCCCAACAGGCCAGATTTCAGGCTCTCAGATGTTGATGTAGGTATCGATATGGGTACAAGGGTCGCTATAGTTGGGCCTAACGGAGCTGGAAAGTCCACTCTTTTGAATCTTCTTGCTGGAGATTTAGTTCCGAGTGAAGGTGAAGTGAGAAGAAGCCAAAAGCTGAGGATTGGCAGATATTCTCAGCACTTTGTTGACCTGTTAACAATGGGGGAAACACCAGTTCAGTATCTTCTCCGCCTTCATCCTGACCAAGAGGGATTTAGCAAACAAGAGGCGGTGCGTGCTAAGCTAGGCAAGTTTGGGCTACCAAGTCACAACCACTTAACTCCCATTGCGAAACTGTCTGGTGGACAAAAAGCTAGAGTTGTGTTTACTTCAATCTCAATGTCGAAGCCACACATTCTGCTTCTTGACGAGCCTACGAATCATTTAGACATGCAGAGTATAGATGCGTTGGCAGATGCATTAGAGGAGTTCAGTGGAGGAGTTGTGCTGGTGAGTCACGACTCTAGACTTATATCACGTGTCTGTGAGGATGAGGAGAAGAGTCAGATTTGGGTTGTAGAAGATGGAACAGTGTCTTTCTTCGATGGCACGTTTGAAGAGTACAAAGAAGATCTCCAAAGAGAAATCAGAGCAGAGGTTGATGAGTGATGTTTTGTTTGTGTTGTTGGCTTCTAAAGGTAAAACTCAAAGCTCCTTTATATTCATAGACTTAAAAGAGTTTTGGACTAAAGTTTATTTTAGACATTGTGTGTGTTTTTCATCATATATACGTTAATGGCATGAAACCATTTACGTTTTCCCCATGTTACATATCCGAGTGTAGGATTATGTTTTGGGGGAAGCAAGGAGAAGATGTCTTTCATTTTTTTTTTCATGAGTGTGTTTCATTGGGCATAATAAACAACGGTTCTCTTAATTTTGTTGTCTGAAAATTAATATCTTGTCTTAAACAGCCTCTATTCACTAATCTTATATACATAAATTCATAAACCTAATGTTTTAGTTTGTCTGGTTGTTGATGTTGAGATGAAACTAGATGATCAGAGTCAACTAGAATAAAAAAATATCAAGATTTTAATCATACGTTTAAAGTAAAATAGATGGTCTTCGTAATTTAACAATTTTAGCAGAGAATATTTAAATGTGTGGTCTCATTAGTAATGTATAAAGTTGTAACCTTAAGATATCATCAAAATTGATTAACATATTGGTAAAATATCCAATTTGGATTTATATGTATTGGAGTCAGAATATATTGATCCTTCTAACAACTTATTCATCATAAAGCAAAATTACAAACTTTTTTCTCCATGAATCTTTAAAAAACTTACTCTCGAAGTGAATATCATACTCAGTTTATTGAATCAACATTCTTACTAGTTACATAACTCAATCTCTCTTCAATATACAAATTTTCAATACAAAATGCACACAGGCGAGAGAGAAGACTAAAGCCCATATACTCCATTCCTGCTGATCACATATCATCATCTGTTTTATCGCTTGACACTGGGTATGTTTCTATTTTTCAATAATAAAAGCGTATAATAAAGTTTCGTTAAGAAATTGAGGGTATAATGACAAAATATGGAAAACTTTATAAAAAAGCTTCAACCAAAAATTTTAACCGCCAAGTAACAAAAAAACCTCCCCCCAAAAATTTTAAAATAATTAAAAACTCCCACCAAACTTCCAAATTTAAAACTCTCATCCCATTCACTTCAACCAGATTACGTTTACTGTCTCCTCATACTCTCTCTCTGTCTCATCGTCGCAGGTACTCTTATCTCTCTCCACCGACCAAACACTTACAGATCTGATCTTCTAAGCGGTTTTCTTGTTTTATGTTTTGACTATGTATAGCTAGATCTAGAAGTGGACAGCAACATCTACTGTGAGTGAACATGGCAGGCAAGGGAGGTAAAGGTCTCATCGCTACAAAGACAATGGCTGGTAACAAGGACAAAGACAAGGACAAGAAGAAACCCATCACTCGATCTGCTCGTGCTGGTATTCAGGTAGCTCCCCTTTAAACCCTAGCTTCTTGAAGATGTCCAAAGTTGACATCTTTATGTCTGATTATTGATTACTCAACTCTAATATGAGTCCAAAGTGTTTAGTTTACATTGTTAAAGCACCTTTTGAATCTAAAGTCTGAACCTTTTTTTCATTTGCTCTCATCTTATGTTGTGTTGTGATACTTAATGTTATGTATAGATCGGTCTTGTAATGTGGAGACTTTCTTTGTATGAAACCTCACTTGTATGTTCTGTCTCCTTTTTTGATTGTTTCAGTTTCCAGTGGGTCGTATTCATAGGCAACTCAAGACGAGAGTTTCAGCACATGGGAGAGTTGGTGCCACTGCTGCTGTCTACACGGCTTCGATTCTGGAGTACTTAACTGCAGAGGTTCTTGAGTTAGCTGGTAACGCAAGCAAAGATCTGAAAGTGAAGAGGATAACTCCAAGGCATTTGCAGTTGGCGATCAGAGGAGATGAGGAGCTTGACACGCTCATCAAGGGAACCATTGCTGGAGGAGGTGTGATTCCTCACATCCACAAGTCTCTCATCAACAAAACCATCAAGGAGTGATTTGTTTCTTAGGCACTGAGGTTATGTGATATTCTAATTAGTAGCTTATGGTGTTTGTGTTTGTTTAATCTTTGACTGCTTTTCTTTTCTTTAGTTTCTATGTTAGTGTGTTGCACTGCTCTGGACATCCTCAGGTGTACATTAGTTAATCTGAACGCTTAGGTTTCTCGTTTGAGCTAATGTTGTCTTTACTGCTAAACAACTTAGGAGATAACCAGTTTGAGATATTGTATGTTAGTCTCTGCGCTTAGATACAACTAATGGGCCATGCGTATGGGCCAATATAAACTACCCATCGAAACTATTATTGTCTCTTGGTGGACTGATAGATCTTCTACCCTTTGTCTCCTCACTCATGTTTCAGTGAACCTTGTCAAACTCTGCTTATCTCATATTGAAAACTTTCATGCATATTTGGTATAAAGAACATACACAGCTTGTAAGCATTCTTAGCTCAAATGGACTTTGATGGTTCTTCTCTCCTTCCCATTTATCTGCTTCTTAATTTATATGTAAGTGTATCTCAATACATTCATCATTGTCTAATTACTGTATATAGAGTCAACAACCTGTTCCAACAAGCTCACGTTTCACATTTACATTTGTCACTGTATCTCAAATCATAATGGTGGATGATTAAAAGATCTACCGTATCTCTACATTCACAACTTCAGGAGCTTGACGCCAAGAAGCCATGTATTGTTAGTTTTCTTGCGCTAGACTTTGTCGCATAATCATGTTTCCTAACACGACTATAATATAATTTTAAACTATCTTTGCAATTTAAGTATGCAATCCACATATAAAACTAATGTTACCAGGATTACATAGTTGTCCAAAACTACCATGTCAAGAGTAAGCAATACACAATCGCAATTTGCAAAGGACTGCAAATAGAGCACAAGCAATCTTTGCAGAAATTTAATAAAAGAAAACACAAAACTATATGAAGGAATTGTAACCAAATTATTAAGACATTCCCAACAAAATTGAAATTGATTGCGTACATGTTATAACAAGAAGGAAATGAAATATGAAATATGAAATCAAGTAACATTCAGTAGTTCATTTAAGAATCACATTTACTGATTCTCAGTAATATGTAGATGGTGGTGGTGGAGATTTATACTCAACTTTTGGAGAAGGAGAATAATAAGGCGATGGTGGAGAACTGTAGACATATGGGGGTGGAGGAGACTTATAGTCTATTTTAGGGGACGGAGAGTAGTATGGTGGTGGGGGTGGAGAGCTGTAGACATATGGTGGTGGGGGAGATTTGTAGTAAACCTTAGGGGAAGGTGAGTAGTATGGTGGTGGTGGAGAGCTGTAAACATATGGGGGTGGAGGGGACTTGTAGTCTACTTTAGGGGACGGAGAGTAGTATGGTGGTGGGGGTGGAGAGTTGTAGACATATGGTGGTGGAGGAGATTTGTAGTAAACCTTAGGGGAAGGTGAGTAGTATGGTGGTGGTGGAGAGTTGTAAACATATGGGGGTGGAGGGGACTTGTAGTCTACTTTAGGGGACGGAGAATAGTATGGTGGTGGGGGTGGAGAGTTGTAGACATATGGTGGTGGAGGAGATTTGTAGTACACCTTAGGGGAAGGTGAGTAGTATGGCGGTGGTGGAGAGCTGTAAACATATGGTGGTGGAGGAGACTTGTAGTGCACTTTAGGAGAAGGCGAATAGTACGGTGGTGGTGGAGAACTGTAAACATATGGTGGTGGAGGAGACTTGTAATACACCTTAGGCGAAGGTGAATAGTATGGTGGTGGTGGAGAACTGTAAACATACGGTGGTGGAGGAGATTTGTATATTACTTTTGGTGAAGGAGAATAACATGGAGGAGGCGGTGGGCAGACACATACATGTGGGTGTGGTGGAGATTTGTAAAGAACCTTAGGGGATGGTGAGTAGTATGGTGGTGGTGGAGAACTGTAGACATATGGTGGTGGAGGAGACTTGTAATGTACTTTTGGAGAAGGAGAGTGGTATGGTGGTGGTGGAGAACTATAAACATACGGTGGTGGAGGAGACTTGTAGTGTACCTTAGGAGAAGGTGAATAATATGGTGGTGGTGGAGAACTGTACACATACGGTGGTGGAGGAGATTTGTATACAACCTTAGGAGATGGAGAGTAGTATGGTGGTGGAGGAGAACTGTATACATACGGTGGTGGAGGAGACTTGTAGTGTACCTTAGGAGAAGGTGAATAATATGGTGGTGGGGGAGAACTGTAGACATACGGTGGTGGAGGAGATTTGTATACAACCTTAGGAGATGGAGAGTAGTATGGTGGTGGAGGAGAATTGTATACATATGGTGGTGGAGGAGACTTGTACTCAACTTTAGGAGATGGTGCGTAATATGGTGGTGGTGGGGAGCTGTAGACATATGGTGGTGGAGGAGACTTGTAATCTACCTTAGGAGATGGAGAATAGTATGGTGGTGGTGGTGGTGAGTTGTAGACATATGGTGGAGGAGGAGACTTGTATACAACCTTAGGAGATGGGGAATAGTATGGTGGTGGTGGTGAGTTGTAGACATACGGTGGTGGAGGAGACTTGTACTCAACCTTAGGAGATGGTGAGTAATATGTTGGTGGTGGAGGAGAATTGTAGACATATGGTGGTGGAGGAGATTTGTACTCGACCTTAGGAGATGGTGAGTAATATGTTGGTGGTGGAGGAGAACTGTAGACATATGGTGGTGGAGGAGATTTGTATTCAACTTTAGGAGATGGTGAGTAGTATGGTGGTGGTGGTGGGGAGCTGTAAACATATGGTGGTGGAGGAGACTTGTATTCAATCTTAGGAGATGGTGAATAGTATGGTGGTGGTGGTGAACTGTATACATACGGTGGTGGAGGAGATTTGTAGTCAACTTTAGGTGACGGGGAGTAGTATGGTGGTGGTGGAGAATTGTATACATATGGTGGTGGGGGAGACTTGTACTCAACCTTAGGAGATGGTGAGTAATATGGTGGTGGTGGTGGAGAACTATAAACATATGGTGGTGGAGGAGATTTGTAATCTACCTTTGGCGATGGAGAGTAATATGGAGGTGGTGGTGGAGAACTGTATACATATGGTGGTGGAGGTGACTTGTACTCGACTTTAGGAGATGGTGAGTAATATGGTGGCGGTGGTGGAGAACTGTAGACATACGGTGGAGGAGGTGATTTGTAGTCGACTTTGGGTGATGGAGAATAGTATAGTGGTGGCGGTGGTGAGGAACTGTGGGTATATGGTACCGGAGGAGTGTTGTATTCTACTTTCGGAGATGGTTCATATGCAGCAACCATTGTTGCCATGATGATAACGCCTAGAGCGTAAGTGAGATGGGCTGAAGGCCCCATCCTAGAAGAAGATGTCATTGTGATTTTCTTGTTCTCTACCAACGTTTAGATTATCTAATTTTTGTTGTTTTGGTTTGTGTTGTAAGGAATGGGGTCATGAGTTTATATAGTAACGTGTTTCTCTGCAATTTGTTTAATTTGGACACCATCCAACTACATCGTGGAGGCATGTCTACACGTTGTTAGTATGAGACGTGCAGGAACATTGAGAGAACGTCAACGAGCCGCGTTCAATTTTTTTAATGACAAGTTCAAGAAGATTTTGTACAACATGGATGCATGAATGCATCATTTGGTTCTTTGTGCTAGTTTGTTTATCTTTTTATTTCTTGGGACACCTTTATTTATATATGAGATTCATATTAATTGTTTTAATGATTTGTTGTGGGCTTGTTATTATTATTCAACAAAAATAAATTAATTACATGAATGGGAAAGAACAGAAAAATTTGAGAATAGAAAATAAACATAAAGCTGTGAAGAATAACGAAAGAAAAGTAATTGAAAAGGAATGATAGTCCAATCTTTTAATGTCTTGGGCCACTAATCTCCTTTCCATTGTAGCAAATGGCACTGAAATCACTTAAAACATACCAAGGTCCTTCTTATTAATGCCAAACCAGTTGAGGCCGTCCATAGTTATCCATTAAGAACATGATATCATGGAATTGAGTATTTCACATGTCCATGAGACAAGAGAATCAAGTCTTGAAACCTTTGCTTCCCTCTTCTCCAAACACATATCTCTAAACTTGAGGCCTTTTCGACATCTACATCCACTTGATAACACTACCTCCTTTGAGTTTTCTTGTGCTTTAAATCGCCCCTTTCGATATTTCTTCATCTTCTTTTATCCTGGAAGAACCAGCTTAAGATCCATACTTGAATCTATTGAGAAAAGCAAAACATCAGAACATAAGGGTACTGACTGGAGTCTTTGTGTGTGATCGACAGCTTTTTCTGATCTGCATGCCCTTCTTATATGCGCTTTGTCAGTTTGTGCATTTTAATGTCAAGTGGTTGATCCATAATGCCTAGAATCTCATTTTAAGTTAACTCTCTGGTAAACAAATAATAAGTTTTCTATACTTCATATCCAGTGTACATACATAATTATTTGATTGGATAAAAGGTACAAAAACAATTATATTTTGATATTTACCCCACGAACAAGTATATTTTGCAAGGTTCTAAAAATTGGTATAGACGGATTAGACGACAACTCGATCCTCTTTAAAACGATTTTTCTAAAATCTAATTTATACTGATTTATACGATTCGAATTAAATTAAATTATTCGAAATCGGTTAAAATAAATATAAATTAATTTAAGCAATAATGTTAGTATAAATTCATAAATTTGTCTAACTTTTTTTTTATTTTATATATCTAATTTTGATAATTTATCACAATAATTTTTTTTTGAAGTTAAATATTTCATATAAATATCATATATGTATACAATAAATCAATGGGTAGACTTCGCTTAAATCTTTAGTAATTTGCACGCTAATATTTTATAAAACGCATAGTTACCGCCTATCGATTTTTTAAACATTGATATTTTGTCGATGATATATATTTGCATACGAATATGATTAGGAATATCTCGCTCTCCATGTGATTTTACATTTGTCATGGTTAGGTAATCTGTTGCCTTTCTGCCACTGCCATTTTCTTTTTGGTTTACGCCTGATGTAAGTATGTGTACAAAGGACAACTCTTTTTTTGTGTTGACAGTTTCAACGTTGGTTGCGTTAGAAACGTTACAGCAAGCAGGTAGTTAAAGTTAACATTCTTCCAATTATTTCCAAACATATATAAATGGGATACATCTTTACCCCTTACACATAACATCATCGTGGAGTCTCGCACAGTAAATAAAACGTAGAAAGAGCATGATATAAAGAGTTACCTCAAAAATCACAAAACCAATTGACTCGAATCTTGTGGTTAATGCTTGTGGTTCCAATGTGGCAGGGTTTCATACAGATTCTTCGGATTAGTAGCAAACTGATTCTGCGTGCCTTCACGGTTCACCTCTACTCTCTGATTCGGTGCTAAACCGGCACCAGTAGTACTTGGGATTCTCGGTGTGTTGTTCACAGGCATCATGCTCATGTTTGGTCTTGCCCACTGCAAAGGGTTCACTCCTGTCACTCTTTTCACTGTTTCTTCTGCCATCTTAACCTGCACAAGATTGTACCAAGGCAATAAACTTAGTTAAAACATTAGATAGAATCATATTCTTGGGTGTTGTAAGATTTGTGTAACACTCATGAGTTTGCAACAATGTGTACCTTTGTTCTCAGGGTTTCGATATCAGCTCTTAGAATTCTGTTGTCTACAGCAGCTGCATCATACTTCTGATTCATGTCACTAAGACGACCAAGCAAAGTTGAATGCTCAGCTCTTAATTGGTTTACCTACGAAACATTAAAAACTTTTCCTATAGATCAATCGCAAGAAAGATATCGAGCAAACAATTACAAGACAAGAACCTGTGTATCAAATTCATTCATTTGTTCTTGCTTTCTTCTCCTGGAGCGCCTAGCGGATTCTCGGTTTGAGAGCATCCTGCGTAATGACCAAATACCGAGTTAGGGAAACTTTATAAATGGGAGTCTGCTTTGGTCTCAGTTACCACTTTCCACTTTCAGAAAGATTCTCCTAAGAGCAACATAAAACTAACTGAGACATTCCCCTCCTAAACTTCATTTTCTCTTTAAAGAGAGTAGAAACTCTCAGCGACAAACCTTTCCTCATAAGAGTTCCAAGTCGAATGTATCTCTATATATATGGATATTCACAAGGGTTATCAGTTCTAAGATACTACCTCCTAGCACGCTTCACATCAGTAGGATCTCCATTATCTGCTGTTTCTGTATCTCCATCAAGATCATCGTCATCAGAATCATCTCGCGATGAAATACTGGTAGTTTGCCTTGCTGGAACAACATCTGGTTTCTTTTTAACGCTTGTTGAGGGAACAGATCTAACAGATGAAGTACCGGGTGAGGTTTGTGCCACAACAACAGAGCCTATAATAGTCAAAAAAAAAAAACCTTATCAACTATATAGAAAAAAAAACATTTCACCCAGAGAGTATATACCATAACCAAAGAAACGTAGGTAGATACTGCAAATAGATGATTCTCATCTAAACTCATACAACATATGGGTCTTACTGCTTAGATCACATAGAATATGATATTAGCCGGGTCTTAATGCTTAGATAGTCACATTCTCTACTCACTCATGAAATGTTTGAACGTTCTAAGTACAACATCAAAGAAACAAGAGAAAATTGCAATTCTATCATAAGTTTGATACTAATTTTCAAATTTACCTTTAATGAATGACAATTTTCAAAAATACCTTTAAATTATGATGAAATTAGACTAAATTATTTGTTTTAGATATTTATAAAACATTTTGGAACTCAACTCCACACATTTGACAATAAACCTAAAACAATAATGAATAAAGTCTAAACCTAAATGTTAATATATTTTTGATTGAATGTATTTTTGAAAAATAGTACTTAACTTGTGTTATTCTTAGCAACTTCTCAAGAAACAAATACAGACTAAAAGGTCAAGCAAGAACCAAAAGCCAAAACTATAATGATAACCTTGGGCTTGAGATTGCTTTTGATTCCCAGCTGAGGCACTTGAATCCTCCGGCTTCACAGTTCCCACCTGCGTAAAAACCAAATCAAAATCAAAATCAATGAACAACACAAATGAAGAAACGGATCTAAAGACGTACACGACGCGCAACAGCAGCGCACGCGATCTCGAGCTTGCTCTTAAGAATCGCATGGTACTGATTAGGATCAACCACATCTGAATCCAACGGATCAGAAGAAGAACACCGCGCACGAGTCCGATTCTCTTGAATCGGCGGCTTCTGTATCTCGACAACGTCGGCGGTTTCATCAACGGTGGAGAGAGACTTCTCGGACTGAATCGGCGGAGGTGAAGGTACGTTGATCGTTGTAGGGGTTTCATCGGAGCCTGACATCTCCTGGAGAAGCCTGTGGAAGGCCCACTCCGATTGACTTCGAGTCATCCCTTCCGGCATGTTCTCCGACGGTGAAGGAGCGGGAGGTGGCCAGAAGGAGTCGGTCAAATCATCGACAGAGAAGACGATGTGCATCGCTCTTACCCAATCGCCTTCAGATTGCTTTCTCTCTCTCTCTCTCTCTCCTAATTTTGATTTTGTCTCTTTCTCTCTCTTCTTGGTGTTGTCTTACGTGGAGCCGCCATTATAGATTAGGAAGCTTAAACGCGTTGCTGCGTTTAATTGGAGGCTTTAACCTTTTTTTTCCTTAAAAAATTCTAATTAGGATGCTTCATGTGAACAATCATTCGGCTGCTTCCTCCTTTTAACAATGATACGGCCGCTGCTTTCTATTTTAGTTAAAAACGTTTTACTCCCTCTGTTTCTCCGTTTCTTAATAAGTGATATTTTGACTAAATGCACAAAAAAATAATTTACATTTATCTAAAAACTATTTTTAGAGATATAATTTTAAAATTATTTAACCAATTATAAAAAAATCATGTAAAATTTTATTGGTTAAACAGTTTTCAATAAAGTTAAAGTTAACCTTAAAACTTTTAAAAATATTTTAAAATCTCAAAACATCTTATATTTTAAAATAAAATAAATTTCTTAAAACCTTGTCTAATTTGAAACGGAATGAATAAAACATATTGTACTCCCTCTTTTTTTTACATGATATTTTTGTTTAATTCATGGAGATTAAAATATTTACATTTTTAATATTATTTTTGAATATTTTGCGAATTTAACTAGTTTTTATCGTGCAAGTTAAATGATTTCAAGCCTTTTATATTTTTTTGGAAAGTTTTTCAAAATTTTGGATATATTTGGATGTTAGGTAAAATTTGTTCTGAACTGAGTTTGGAAAAATCCAGATCCAAAAAATAAAAATTTACTAATGGGACGAGTTTGATATTAACCCGAAAAACCGGATCCAAACACTTATATACTACTAATTCAACAAAAGCCACAACATTTTCAACCATAGATTACTCAAAGCTTTAACAATCTCTTAAGCTCAGTCAATGTCTCATATAATCTCTAGCTAGCTACTTTACCACCAAGGTGCCTCTTAAGGCTCCCTTTATATATCTCTGGGACAGCACTGGCAGTATCAGCAACACCAGTTTTCACCTCCAAGATCCTCGCATCCATATACTCTTTATGTTTCGATATCGAATCGATAAGCGTAAAGAGTTGAGCAGCAACAGCTTGTACCTCCTCTTCACTCTGCTTCCCTGCTTCTTCCAATCTAACCTCTGAAGCTTTCAACATCTCTGCAGCTTCTTTCTCCACAACCTCTAGACTCATAGCCTCTCTTTTCACACTCTCCGCCATTGTTTTCGCCTCAAGGTCGCATTTTGTAGCCAAGTCCTGAGTCTCCTTCTTCACTAGCTTCATCTTTTCTTCCACTTCATTGACCTGAAACTGAATTGACCTGACAAGACTCTTTCTTGATTCGATCTTCGACGCTGTTTCAGACACCTGTTGTTGTGACACGACCAGTTCCTCCACCTTCTTCCTCGACTCTTCTTTGATCTTGTCATGTAACGAGCTCAGAGCTGGCTTTACTAGAGCTTTATACTCCACACCCATCACCTCTTCAGGTCCCTCCCCTCTCTCATTCACAACAAACTGAACATCAACCTTCACTCTCCTCATAGCTTGGTTACAATCAATGGCGAGACTTTGAATCTGATGAAACTGATTGCTAATCTGTGAATTAACCTCCCAAGCTTTCTGCTCCCAACCATCTCTAGCACCCTCAGCTTCCTCAACATCTCTCTCCACAGCTACCAACTCTCTCTTCATCCTCTCAACATCTCTCACGTTAAAACTCTGTTCCTCCACGCTTTTCTTCAGCTCCTTATTCTCTTCAAAGATCCGTCCTTTCTCTTCTTCCTTAGCCATCACTTCCTTCCCTTTCTCCTCCACCACCTTCTCCATCCCACGAGTCCTCTCGCTACGTTCCTCAACCATCGTTCGAAACTTGTTCACATCTTTCTCCAAATCAGCCTTAACTCTCTCCAAAGCCTCTTTCTTCGACGGACCTTTCCTCAACGCTTCGAGTTTCGCCTCTAACTCGCTTGAACTCTTCTCACAGGCGGAGATCGTTTCGGCTATACTAACCTTCTCCGCTTCGAGTTTTCCCACAAACTCTGAATCAAGATCGTTAACCAAATCATCTTCCCCTCGCACGAAATGGCAGTAGCTTCGGATCCCGAAGGAAGACATGGAGTTAGCATCCGGAGCCACCGAGGATAGATGTTGACGGAAACGAGAGTACTGAACCAACCAGCTGATCACGGCGAGAACGTTAGGCCAATTGTGAGGCGAGTTCGGAGCTCTGAGAGTGGATTTAGTGAGTTTGATCGGACAGATAAGCGATTTGAGGAAGAAGACGACGTCCTCGTCCCATTTGCGAGCATCGCAGGGGAGATCGAGGGTGGAGAGGATGAAAATTAGGGTTTCGGAGATGTCTTTGACGGGAGGAACAGAGTGGGGGCGAAGTGAGATCGGAGAGTTGTGAGAAGAGAGGAAGGCGTTGATGGAGCGAATCGTCTCGGATTGGTGAGATCTATCGGAGGCTCGGATTATACCGATTGATGACTGACGGCTGCTGGCGAAACTAGCGTCGGAGTCTCTGGAGGTGAAGAGTTGACGCTGGTAATCTAGAGAAGGTGGTGGTGGTGCTCCGGCGAAACCTCTCCTTCCGGTGGCTCCGCCTCTCATCTCTCTCACAAATTAGAATCTATTCGCGGGATGCGAGATTTTTTGAATTTTGAAAATAAAAACTCTTTTTTTGATTGTCGAACTCTTTTTTACACTTTCTCATTGATTCAAAACAAATTGCATGTAGGACCCTATCTTTTGACATGCTTTCGAAACTAAATCCAAAGTTTTAAAAATTTATATATCATCCCTCCTTCCAGGCTACTCAAAATTTCTTTGAAAAATCCATCCACTGAACCTCTCTGATGGAGAGCAGCCCACTGTCATAAGTAGATGTTATAACACCTTGTCCAAATTGTTCCAATAATTATGTCTAAAGTTGTATGTAAGACACTGAAATTGTTTTTGTGAAGCCATTGTAACCAATTCAAAGCACTAACTTCCATACTCAGGAATGAAATCTCAAACTTCTTAGATTAGTTTGTTTGATTCATAGAGAAATATTTATGAGTTTGAGTCAACCAATCGCTTGAGGGTCTCTTCCAGATCATCAAACTTTGGATACATCAGTAAATATTGTCATCCATAATCTCATGATTCTTCTGACTGTAATTTTACTAAATGTTTTGCTAACTAACTTCGTGTCATTCTATAGGTGTTCATCTTTAGGTTGAACAAATTATCGGAGAGAAGAATAAAAAGCCAAAAACCTTATAACAAAATTTGTTAAAAAAAAAACAAACTCCAAAGAGAGAAATATTTTCTCTCCCTAAGCCTAAGCCGATAGATATCTCCAAAGATTTCTCTTTTTAGGTGATTTTAATGATCAAGAACCTAACCTTATATAGTGAACCATTAAACATAGAATTTTAGAAAAGGAAATATAGAAATAGAAACATTCATTATAAAAATAAAAACTAATTAAGATCTAATATGTATGATAGTATTGAACATACCCATGTTGAAACCGGATATGATAGAAAAAACAAACATGTGTGGGATTATGGTAGCGGTTATTTAGTTGGTATAAAACTTCAAGGGAGCATGTAGCAGTCATCCCTTAAAGTTGCTCGATCACTACGAACATCCAAAGACTCTGGAGAATGTTGTGGATATCCACCACAAACGTCTCTAGTCTGCTCTTCTTTGTTTGATATGTATGTTGGTGGTAGAGGTGGAGTCTGGTATGATCTACATCATCTTCATCTCCATTTTTTTCTCTTTCTCTGTTTTATCTTCCTCGACTCACATATACAAGATCCAAGTTTTTTTTAGGAATCCATTCACTTAAAGATAACTTAGAATAAATTCAAATGCAACGTTCACAACCTAAAAATCTAAATGCAAGAAAATGTAAAACTAAAACTATATATATATATATATATATATATATATATATATATATATATATATATATATATATATATAACTCTTAAGTGATGCTAGATGATATCAAATTCAATAAAAACAAAAATTAGAATAAATATGACATTTCCATTCCCTAATTTGTCTCATGTAAGTTGTGAATGTTTTGATGAGAAAAACAATCTTCATGTCTTCCATAAACATCATTATTTCATGTAATACAATGTTCTAATAAACATAGAGAGAGTACACAGTTTATATATGTTTAAGAATTTTAATATACATCTGGTTATATCATTGGACTTGCTATATAAAGCATGCAAGCCACTAAGGCTCGACTTTATTGAAGGCAGCACAGGACAGAGTTCTTGACCACCTAACATATGCTTTGTGCAACCAAATTAGGTAAACCCAATGATAAAGACTCAATGAGTCAAAACTGTATCTATAAAACTATACGCATAATATGTTATTTTCAAACTTTAGAAAGTTATTCATTTTCCTTATCATGTAAGACCTCAAATCATTATAAATATTAATAAACAAAAAGCACAATAAGTAAGATAGCAATTGACAGTTGATTTGGAACTGATTTCTTTTGAAAGTATTGAAACCAATACTCCAAAAGCCATCCATTGAATTTAGTTTTTAAGTATCAAAGGGCAAAAGCAAAACCGTAAATATAAAATTCAAGGAAATCCATAAGAATAAGTAGCATTGCATCAAGAAGGTTAATATGGATAACAGATCAAAGAGATAATAAGATACAATTTCACTACGAGAAAATAGTATTGATGTTTGGGAAAGAAGTGTTGAAAAAAACACAATAGAGAAGCATGAACCACCAAAATTATTCATAATGATCAGCTAAGTCATGTGAAAGAAACATATAATGCATTTTAACATTTCATCTTCATGAAAAGGCAAAAAATGTGATGAAGACGAAAACAAAATGGGATAATAACATGTTTAAACGCTTCAGAATGAAACTTATCTTTTTTTTAAAGAATGTTAAATTGATTTAAACAAAAAATCGTTTTATATTTACTGCTTCTTTGTGTTTAAATTTATATTGAAAAGATGGATAAAAAATTTAAGTCTTTATCTTGTACCGAGCCACCTTGCTAGCCCCCTCTCATAGTCATGGTTGTACATCCCTCGGAATATTGCAAGCCTGTTGCGAACCCTTTTGTCAACCATTTGGATCAGTTGAGACGTTGGAGTGGAAAGCATATCTAAGCAGAAACTGATCTAGTTTATCCCCTCCTTATCTTGCTATGTTCTTAACATGGACAAAACCAAATACTTTTTCAATTCAAAACTGAGTTAAATCTTCTCACAATTATATCAAACTTGTTATCCGAATTTTTCAATTTTCGAACCATGCATTCAAGTGTACTACACGAATAAGAGTACTTCTCATTATGAATGATTAGTATCTAAAGATTAAGATAACTAATCCAATAGCTAAACTTTCATTGTTGCAGTATTTACATTACAATTCAATGAATAAGATTTTCATTATTCCAAAAAAGTATTCGTGCAATATATTCCCCACTTCATTCTCCTCGTAAGCCAAAAGCGAGTTCTTGACCGATGTTTCCTTCTCCTCTAGTGGTCAAATGTCATTCTCCATAAACTCCCTCTCCAAAAATAAACTTCTTTATTTACTTTCTTCATCGACAAAAATTTATGTCTGAAATTCAAAGCACATATTCTCAAAAGTTCCCCTCTATACAAATTTTCAGTGTTATTTTTCTAACTTAATCAAATTTAGCAAAATTAACTTAATGAACATATTAGTAAACTTTTAAGTATTACTATGAAAATCAATATGTTGTAATAATCAAGATGTGTAATCATATAATTAGGTTTTAATTTTATTATAAACATGTGTTGCATTCATATAAAAAATACTTTACTAAACATGCACTTGATTATCAGCTATATTTAATTAATTAGAAATATTTGTTGTCGCCAATGATGAAAACTTTTAGCCGACGAAATAGTAATATATATAATAGATATGCTTTTAACTATTTACCATAATATTTTTGTTTAATGTTTTACCATTGTAATGAAATGTGTTTATTTAACGATCTACCATAAATACTCATGATAAATATTTTAGAAATTTTGACTAAGTTTCTAGAAATTTTCCTTATTTTGACTAATAATTATTTATTATTTTCACCACTAATTTTGACTACTAGTTAATAAAGAATTGCATATTTGAATAAGTTTTGGTAATTTTCTTAAGAAGATTTTTCAATTTGACAGGACAACATTTTAACTGTTTTAATTTATTTTAAGCTGCATAATTTAATGTTTTCTCATTTTTAAGAAACTTTCATACTTTTATTTCAAAAATAAATTTAAAATAAAATATGATAATTTATAGAAGTATACATGAAGCAAAACCACTTTTACTTTAAAAAAATAGAAAATAGTTGTAAACATATAAATATATATATATATATATATATATATAATAGTTAGAGATGCTCTAACATCTAATATATTAAAGTGAAGTACAAATAAGAAATAACCCTTAATTTTACTTAATATTTACAAAGAATGTCACTAATATTATCCATACATCCAAACATCTAAACATTAATTCATAACAAAAAAAAAAAGTTTGGCTAAGCCCATTAACAACTTTTGTCATTTAAATAGAAGACTTCATAAAAAAATGTATATGTATTTTTCAAATTTTTATAATAAAAAAAGAATTATACATATATAGCATTAAATTAGTTTTATTTTTATTCATATTCATATAATCTACTCAACTATATTTGAACTATAAAAAGAATAATAATGTTAATAATTTATTGACTAAAATGACTAAAATACATATTAATATTTATTATAAATGGTTATATATATAAACAAATACAATGTATTATTTATTTGTACGATATATATATATCTAATAAGAATAACTTATGTAATTTATAAATTTAAAATTTTTAATCACCATATAATATATATACACAATTAGGTCTAGGACAGATCGAATATCCGGAGTATTTTAGGATATACAAATTCGGATATGCATTCGTCTGATTCGTAAAATTGTTATCTCAATCCGGATACTCCGTGTTAAGATATTCAGAATTAAATTTGAATACGCGCGGATATCCGGATTTGTTTTTGTTTAATTAAAAATAAGTCAAAAACTAATTATTAACCATATATTTAGTCTATTTAAAATTATTATTTAAAAAACCTTAAAAATTATTAAAATTTAATAAAGTTAAAATTTTAGTTATTTTATATATAAATATATATAATATACATAGATAACTATAATTAAATTTTAAATATTTAATATCCGGATATCCACACCTAAACTTTTACTATCCAAATTTGTACCTAGATCAGTCGAATCCGTAAAATCACTATGAGGATCTCTGAATATTCGTTTTTCGAAGCGGATGGGATCTCAAATCAAATAACGAATATTGAATATTAAATTCCAATCATATATACAATTATATCAAATAAATTGCTTAAAATATTTGACATTCATAAAACTAACACTCGTGCGGGCGCGCGGGTCAAATGCTAGTCATTCATTTAAAAGGAAAAATACGGCAAAAGAAATTAAACCATGAACAAAATAGATAAACCTTTCTCTTCGTCTCAAGTTTTTCATCAAATAAAATTTTAAGACACAACTGAATAAAAGAGAGGGAAAATGGGAAATAAAATGAGTTCTCTTTTTGTTATCAAAGTTCTAAAATGGGAATTGCTTCGAGTACTTTAGCAGGCAATCAAAAGCTTTTGTTTTGAGCGAACCACTGTAGTTACTAGTCGTGGGTATATTATCCGAAACTCGAAAGCCGAACCAGAACCGAACAAAAAAAACCAAGACCGACAAAGGACCAAAAACTACAATAACCCGAACGATTCCTATATTTCTAAATCCGAAAAACCAAAACCGAACCGGAATCGAACCGAGAACCGAACGGATACCCAAATATTCGAATATATTAAAAATATATTTTTTTAATTTTAATATATATAAAATAGAATTTATATTTTGGTTTTTTTCGAGTTTAGATCAGGTTTTCGGGATTTTTCAGTTTTTTTTTGCTTTAAAACCAAACCAAATCTGAGTTATTTATAATTCGGTTCCACTTCAGGTTTTATAGAAAAAATAGATATCCGACATGAACCGAACTGATCCGAAAAGTGCTCGGTTCTTAAGCGGTTCCTAAATGTCTCGACCCGAATAACTCAAAAACCAAATAAATTGAATCGATCTGAACCGAAAACCCGAATGCCCTGGACTGGTAGTTACATTGAAGTATCAAACAACTGGTTTGTGGACCGAGAGACCACACTGTAACTTAAAATGCCTCAAAAGTTTGGAACATCATTTTCATACATTACTGGTAGTTTAGTAAAATAAAACACAATCAATGAAGGGTTCTGCAAATGTTTTTCTTTGTCTTTTAAAGAAGAGCAGATTTGAGAGACTTTGTGAGACTCTCAAGCTCCTTGAGCCCTTCCGTTGGCGAGTTAGCATCTCCCAGAAGCCTCACCATTGCACTGCCTACAATCACTCCATCAGCTCCCCATCCAGCTATCTGTTCACACAATTATAAGAAGAAGAAAAAAAACAGTTTCTCAAATAACAAACAGGAATACAACTTCAGAGACATAATAGGAAGCTTCTAATTTGTAAGGTGTAGGACCTGTTTCACATGCTCAGGCTTTGATATGCCAAAACCCACAGCCACTGGCTTGTCTGTTGCCTGCATTGAGTTACAAACGATCAAACACTTTTAACATCATTCAAGATAATGAAGAAACAGTGAGAGATGTGTTCTTTAAACCTCTTTGATATCCTTCAAGAGCGACTGAACCTTTCCGCTGACAGATGCACGTGCACCCGTCACTCCTATTGAACTCACCTGGATAGCAAGGCCAGTACACTTTCAGATGCAAAGAAACAGATGTGAAAATCTGGAGAAGGTAAGATACACAGAGGGATCTTACGAGGTAAATAAACCCTTCTGATGCTTCAACAATTCGCTTCATCCGCTCTGTTGGTGTGGTTGGTGTAGTGAGTAGGACCTTGATTACAAAACATGTATGAACATTATGTAACTAAAAGAGGCAGATCCAGCACAAAAAAAAAAAACATTTATACAGTTTCAGTGCCTCTGCTAAAAACAATGCTTCTGCCATATCTATCAGCTAGAATCTTTACACAGAGTAAAGATAAGGAGCTCATCTTAGAGAAACCAATTGAATCTAGAATGTATAGACACGAATCTTGTGATATGCTGCTATTGACAAGACTGAGAATCTTGATTATACAAAAAAAAAATGCATCCCTCAAAAGCATATATGTTTACCAGTTCAATGCTGTTGTTAAGTGCTTCTTTTCTGAGCATCTCAGTTTCCTCAAGAGGAACATCTGGAACAACAAGCCCCTGTACACCAACATCTCTGATGCTGGACATGAACTTCCCCAACCCACGTTTAAGAATCGGGTTGTAATACGTGAACAGCGAAACCGGACAAGACAGCTCTGGAAGAACCTGCAACACCAAGTCCAACAACAAGAACACACATACACAATCAAAACACATACAAGGAAGTTAGTAAGATCTTTGCTTCAGAAACTAAATCACCACCTTATCCAACATGTCAAGAATGTTATCAAGGTTGGTCCCCTTCTCCAAAGACCTTGTCGCCGCAGCCTAAATTGAACAGAGCACGATGATCAATACGAAAGTGAAAAACTTTAGGACAGTAACAGCATAAAGATTGCATTTTTATTGGTGGGTTTTGTTGTAACCTGAATAACAGGACCATCAGCTAAAGGGTCAGAGTAAGGAACACCCAGTTCGATAATGTCGGAACCACAAGCGTCAAGAACTTTCAATGCTTCAGCAGTAGTAGAGAGATCTGGATCACCAGCTGTGATGTACGGTATGAATGCTACCTTCACACATACATATACAAATTGCTATGATTTCAGACATAGTTGAGAAAGAGAAAAAAGACAAGTAAAGTCTCTTACTTTGCCTTGTTTTTTGAGTTGGGTGAAAGTATCGGCGAGGCCGAGGGTGGGAGAAGAGGTGGAGAGGGCAGCGACGGGAGAGAGTCTCTTGAAAGAAAGGGAGGAATCGGGAGAAGAGTGGCGGATTCCGATTTGGGGTTTAGGGGAGTGGAGGAAGGAGACGCCGGATTTGAAAGCAATAGCCATTGAAGAGAGGTTGATGGATGCGACTGGGTTTGAGGAAGGAGGAGAGAGTGTTAATATATAAAACGCAGTCGCAGCTATAACACGTTGGGATATGGAAAGAGGTTGGTGGAATCTACCTGCCACGAGTTTGTTCACTGCTAAGCCGCCGTGAACGTTGATAACAAAAATAACTTGATGTGTTGGTCTATTTAGATTAAGAAAAAAATATACTTATATTGTATTTAGTTATTGTTTAGAACGTGAATATATAAAGAACAATTTTCTCAAATATTTTTTTTTAAAGTTTTTGCATAAAAAATATTTTAAAAATTGACAAAAATATATTTTCTAAAAATTTTAATATTTTTAAAAAAAAATTAATGTTCACCTTCAAAACTTCACTCCATAAATCTAAACTATAAATTTAAATTAGTTAATTTAAAAGGTATAAATGTATATTTATATCATTTAATAAAATATATTTTGATTACTTTTCTTTTTACAAGATTATTTTTTTGACAATTTTTTATGGTTATCAAAGGATATTTTTCATATCATCCGTTCCGAAAAGATCCATATAAAAAAGAATCATTTTTATCCTTAATTTTATATTACTTTGCAAATTTATCTTTAATGAATAATTATTTTCAAAAATATATTAATTTTTTGACGAAAATAGACTTAAATATATTTTCTAAATATTTATAAAAAAATTAGAAACTCGACCTCACATTTTTAACATTAAACCCTAAACAATAATCAATAAAGTGTAAACTCAAATGTTAATATATCTTTGATAATGTGTATTTTTGTAAAATTGTACTTAATTTATGCTATTTTTAGCAATTTCTCAAAAAAAAAAATCGTTTCAAAAATATACATTCTTTACATTTTTAAAGCACTAATTAATGATAAATTTAAAACTTTAAAGTGTTTATTATAATCTTATTGGTTAAAGATTAAGAAATATAGTTAACTATGAAAAATAAGGTATTAGTAATTTTTAATAATGTTAAAATTTTAAAACTTACATATTTTTGTAACAGATGGATGGAGTATAACATACTCGATATGCATTTTAAAAGCATATATGTTAAAAAGATTTTTTGATCAAAATATGTGTAAAAATGTGTCTGGAATGAATATGTCTTAAAAAAATTAAAATGACATTTTTAAGAAATTATTTTTTCAATGTACCACATTAGGTCTAGGCGTAAAATCCGAAAACCAAAACCCCAACCGAACCGAAAAACCGATCCGTTATTAGATCCGAAATGTAAAAACACATGAACAGATTTTGTAGGATGATATAAATATTTAAACCCAAAGTGTTATTAACCGAACCGAATGGGTAACCCGAAATATCTAAAATTAATAGTCAATACATATTTTAATTATATATAAGTATTTCAAATATTCAGTTTAGTTTTTATGTTAATATAATGTATACAATAAATATTAAAATATAAATAAATACCTTAAATATCTAATTAGTTATGAATAAGTACTTTATAAATTGTTCGTTAAAATAACAAGTGTACTTTATATTGTAAAGTAATGCATATTGTTTATAGATAATGTTTGTTTTAATAATTGATTTAACACTTTATTTTATTTTTATCAATTTGTATGTTCTATTCAATTTAAGTATTTTTCTTTATGTTTTCTTTAAAATTTGTTTTTTTTTTACTTCGGATATATCCAAATCGAACCGAGATAACCCGAATTTGAACGATATATGGGTTACTTTATGGATTTTACGATGCAATACAAATTTGAACCAAATCCAAAGTGTTATTATCCTAACCCGACTCATCTAAAAAAATATTAGAATATGACCTATGAGGGTAAACCAAAAACCCCGAAAGTCCGATCCGAACGCCTACGCTTATACCACACAAAACATGTGCAAAAGTGTTGGTTCTTTTTCATTCTTTTTTTCTGGTAACACGTGCAGAAGAGTTATTAAAACTTGAAAAAGAAAGAAAATCTGTGCTACGGAAAAAAAGTACAAAAACGAAAACAAAGAAACAAGAAAAATTATTTTAATATATTAAATATCAAAATCCAATACAGAATGTTAATTATACAATTTATTTCAAAGCGAACTGGAAACCAAAGATAAAAACATGTAAAGTTCATATAAGTGAGAAACAACAACAGACGTAAAATCCAACATAATCACAGTAACATAGAGCTTTGTAGAGGAAAAAAATGTGACGAGTCCAAGAGAGGTGTTATTACTAATGTATAATGGTACACACTTCTTTCTCAACCTTCCTTCTCTTCTTCGCTGGATAATTCTCATCATCTTCTCTTGTCTGCAAACAACAAACTCTCTCAGCTTACGTATATTTCATTGTACTTTATTTCTCAAAAAAAAAAAAAAAAGTTCACCTCTTGGTATAACGAAGGGAGAGCCTGAATCCTTTTCGACCCATCAGCCAAGCGTTTCCGTAGCATATGGTTTTCACCAGCTGCAATGTTCTCAGAAACCTATCCAACAAAAGTACAACAAGATGCTTATTAAGAGGACTTGGTTTGAGTGTGACCAGATAGATTCATTCTACGACAACATTACACACATCTAGCAGTGGACATATAACCTAAACCATACCAAATATAATCCTAGCAAAAATGTCTAAACCAAAATCTGAACCACTATTATACTACTTTTATGATTCTTTTTTCTTTTCCAAAATTTTGGAACAAAAACCAGACCAAATTCGATATGTAGCCAAACAAACATAAATTCATATATGATTAAAAATATGTAATCATATAATCTTAGTTTTCTTTGGTAACACATCATATAATCTTAGTTATTTATAGACACTCTAAAGGTTTCTAACCTAAAACCAAAAATATAAACAAAAACCTGCATCAGACTGAGTTGCAAATGGTTTTATTTGATCTTAATTTGTCTAAAACTAAAACAAACACCTGTAAAAGTTGTAACTTTGTCCAAGGGATTACCTGTTTTCGGATAGCTACTTTTAATAGGTTTTGACATCCTTTTGCCTCCACAAGTTTTAACTTTGGACACTGGATGACCAAACTCTCAGGTTGCAAATTGCTGCACCAGTTCAAATTCAAGTCCTTGAGCTCTGGGCAGTTTAGGAACAAAGCCTGCACCAAAAGATCAAAACTATGAGAAGATGGGTTTCAGAGAGAGCTTTTATCGAGAGCATTGATGAGGATTCTCACATCCAAACTGGAGCATCCCCACAAACTGAATCTCTTCAACCGTTTATGTTTAATAAACATCTTCTGATAGTAGCCTGATGTCTTTTGTGGAGTCAAACTCTTCTCTTCAGAGGTCGGATTATCTAAATTGGAATCAGATACAGTCATGCCACAGTCCATCACCTCAAGAAGAGGCAACTGAGCAGTAGCAAACTGAATTCCGCCTGCAGGAATATTCATTGTAGAAATGAGAAACCATGGAATAAACACATGAATTAAGACAAATTGCATGTTCAAACCAACGATCAAGTATTACTTGATGTAATGTTGGGACAATAAGCAACAAGTAGGTTTGAGAGTGTATCAGGTAAGAAATCGCAGATCATCCCGAGGCCAGTATCAGTAATGCTGGAACTACAGCCAAAAAAAAACAAACAAACAAAAACATGTCTCAATATACACTCTTCATGTCAATAAACCACAAGAGCTATAGGTAGGTTATACTGATCTAGAACAAAACATACCCACTCAGATCGAGAAGTTCAAGGTTTGTGTAACTTGAGGAAATGGCAGCTACAGACGCATCGGTGATATCGATTCCAAGCATTAGCGAGAGCATTCTCAAACACCTGTACAATAAGGAAACTGACATCAATTCTTAAGAAAATACTGTTACTCTCAGAAGAACACTGGACTGAAAGTCCCATAGAATGGTGGAACTTAAAATGTGCGCAAGAATGATTTTTACAAGCAAAACCAATACTTGAAACAGCGAAATTAAACAAACCTGAAATTCACAGCAGTAAGGGCAAGTACAACAGTATGTGAAAGCTTCAGAGAGGCTATGTGAAAGTTCTGCAATCTAGTGCACGTCCTTCCCAAACCATCAACCATTGTTACCAGATCAGTTGAATCATCTTCTTGGCAAGAAAACTCAAGTGATAGTTCTATCAGATTTGGACAGTTGAAGATCTGACAAAGATAGAGCAAAATATCTGGCAGTTTAGATATACAAACCATCTTCCCAAACTTTGGAAAAGTGTAAAAAGAGGAAAATCATATTACCATCTTAGAGAGAGAATGAAGACCAGCAAGCCACAGAGTGGAGAGGCTTGATGAATTAAGGGAAAATCCTCCCAAGTTGGAACATCCTTCCATCTTAAGGCTTGTAAGTCCACGTTTATTAGAAACAAAGCGACCCAGCTCATCTCTATACATACAACAACAACAAAAAGAACAATTAAAAAACAGATCCACAGAAGAGCAAACAACTAATTTAAATAACTCAAAAACATAAATCCTCTAAGAAGCAAGTCTATGATGAATCACATGCATGTATAGCAAACATCGCCCAAACTCTCTACATTCATGGCATAATCCCACATTTCCATTTTCTGACTGCAGCATAGAGATCAAGTGGTCTAATCCTAATCTAGCATAGCAAATAGGACAACTTAAAACAGATTCACAGAAGAGCAGACAACTGCTTTAAACCGATTAAAACCATAAATCAATTCAGAAGCAAGTCTATGATGTATATCGCATTCAAAAGGACTGCTTTGCACAGGTAAACATATAGCAAACAGAGCCAACAAGTCTCTACATCTGCAGTAAGAAGATCAAATGGCCTAATCACAGTCTCACATAGCAAAAACAGGTTAAAGACTCGTGTTTCTTATAGAAAGAACACAAGTTTATCACTTCATGTCACCACGATCTTACCCAGAAACTCTATTGACAGCTGCACCACAAGTTAAAATCTTCAAAACCTCCAGATTAGGGCAAGAGAAAGCAATGCAGGCGAGAGTTGTCGCGTCAAAGTCACTGTAGACAACAATCAGAAACTCATGTCTTACTACTTTTGTGCCTCTATTATCAAGATCTTCGTAATTTAATTCATTACACTAACAAATTAATAATCAATTTTCAAATTAGTAACCATCACAGATCTAAGTTAGATCCAATCACCTTTCGAGTGTAAGAGACAATGTAACAAGTCCAGGACACTTTTGCAACAACGATCCAACGTAACCAATCTGAGCTCTCCTCGGAACCCTAATCCTCAACACCTCCGCCACTTTCCACATCTTCCTCACTGTCTCCCTCCACCCTCTACAAACCCTAGCCGCCATCAGCAACCCACACGGATCCAACCGTTTAAGCACCTGCCATAGCACCGCCGCGTGAAACCTCCCGGGCTGAACGATCTCCGCATCCAAGCCCAGATCGGGCTCATCGGGCGCATCCACGTCATCGTCGAAGGACAACGCGCGGCGCAGGTTAGTGAAGGACTGACGCAGTGGCCCGGAGGATAAGGATACGACGGTGGATCGAGTGGAGGACGCCGCGACGGGGACGGAGGTAGGCTCGGGAGCTATCGGAGTGCTGGGGACGTCGAGAGGGGAGAGATTGCAGACGTGGCCTTTCTTGGGCTGGCCGCATCGTCCGCAGCTGTAGCTTCCTCGGTTTTTCTTGGTTCGTTGAGATTTAAGCGCGGCGGAGATCGCGGCGTTGGCGGTGGATGGTGGGATATGCGGCTGAGGCTGCATCGTAGAGAGAAAGAGAGAGAGAGAGAGAGAGCTTGTGATGTGATGAGATTCGAGAGGGAGAGATGATAAAAGAAGGAGGGAAGGTGCGGCGGGAGATGAAATGGTGTTTTCGCGCGACTACACAGTATTAGCCAAAATTGTAAAACTTTTAGAGAGGAGGGAGCGTGAAGGCTAGGCTGGTTAAATGACGGATTTGCCCCTCTTGGGGGTTTGGTCATACGGCACGTGACGCGATGTCCTTTTGGAGACGTTGGGTTGGATCCACTGTGTAACAATAGTTGACTATTTATTTAGGAGAAGATTCTCTCTATAAAAACGAATTAATTACTAGTTTTAGTGAAAGTAAAAACAAGATTAGTTTTTCAATCGTGTCGTGATATGCTAATAAATATATTTAGATTGCATTAACTCAATGTAATTGGGCATTTTTTTATTATGGTAAGAAATCGGATTGCTGTTTGAAATATTAATGGTACATTGTTTGAATGAAAATTGTGATTCGGGGTATATTTTTTTAACATATGTATTCTGTCTACTATGAGTTTAGTTTCGAATCTATAATTAAAATATTTATCCATAAAGAAATTGTAATTTTGTTTGTATTTACAATACTACATTTAGCTATATAATCTTTTTTGTATTTAAAAGATTGATATTTTAGGATGTGCACACATATTAATACAAATTAAATTTATTAGTTTTGTTAATTTTAGTTGTTTAGGTTAAAAAATAGTTTTATTTGTTTTCAATAAAGTTTTACCACTATCTTTTAAGATTTTAATTTATATTTCAATTTTAAAGAAAAATGTATTAACTAACTAAAATGAGAACATTAATCTTTTTGTATACAAGAAAATTATATATGGAAGAATTAATAAATAACATATAGATACATATTTCAATTAAAAAAAACATACAGATACATATTTAAAAATTATGAAATGAAGCTTATGTATCCACAAGTCCTGAGACGGCTTGAAATCGTATATTTTATTCAAGTAGGATTAGTTAGACATTGGGACTTGGGAGAGTCCCTCATTACAATGCACAAGAACTCAAATCATCGGTTTTAGAGCTCTTACCAAAACCACTTTCTAAACTCTTCTAGGACTTAGGTCGTGTGAGCTAGACGATCAACAGTCCCTATAGCAGGACGCGGTTAAGAGATCTCCATGCGACATTTGTATAAAAATGTTGGTTAAGAGCTCAATCATCACTCGAAAGTTGTCATATGAATTGGTTTACTTTATTCAACCAAGGATAATGAGATGTTGGAAGAGCAATACAGACACACCACTACGATGGGAAAATAATTGAAAAACCTTCAGTTTGTCAAAATCATTTTCCAAATGGTTATAACCTATCCTGAGAGTTTAGTCGTGTAGGTTATACGATCAAACAGTATTACACGAAGGTTATGACAATCTCCACGCGATATAAATAAAAACATTAGGTCAATCACTCTCGACCAAAAACAGCTTTTTTCTTCACGGATGGTTCTCCTGCAAACATGCAGGTCAAATAATATCACACAAGTTACATAGGATTTTGATGTGAGTTATGCTTCTTTGACTAGTAGTATGCCATGGAAGGGTATCATTTGAACCAGCATGGCTCAAAGCAAGTTAGTTTAAAAAAGCTTAGACATGGCTCGAGGCAGGCCCTAAGTACGGTGTGAGCTAATGCATTGCATGTCTTTTTCTAGGATTAGAAGAATACAGAGGAAACTGGTGTATACCTTGTCAAGGAGCTCCAATGTCTCAGTCCAGTTTCTTTTGGAACTTTCTCTAGACAGCTGTTTTAGCCTCAAGACTTGCCTTTTCCTGAGATGAAATTGAGAGTATCCATCTTTTATCATGTTGCAAAACAGTGAAAAGGAACTACATGAAAAGTTTTTTTCTGGTTTACAAACAAACCTCAGAGGAGTCTTTGCGGATTTTCCTGGTTGGAGTCCTCATAGTGACAAATTCCTCAGCAGCTGTGGGATGAACACCCACTGTAGCGTCAAAGTCAGCCTTAGTTAAGCCAGCTTTAACTGCAACCCCAAATCCCTGCCAAATTGAAAAAGAAAAAGTCTTCATTTTAAATCATGTATATGTTTCCGTGTTTATTCTTCAGACAAGATGAACCATGTTTGATAGTGAAACCTGGATGATTTCAGGTGAATCCTCTCCACACATGTGAACACCGAGAACTTTATTGGTGTTTGCACAGACGATAAGTTTCATAAACACCCTGTCTGGAAGTCCTGACAGCGTAGCCTTTAATGGCTTAAAGTTTGATGTGTAAACATCAATGTCTCCATACTGTTCTATGGCCTGCAAACACGTCTCTTAACATTTGTAAGCAGTGACATATACCATAAACCATGTTTTCGACAAAGTATTCTGCTTACCTGCTCTTCGGTTAGACCAACTGTTCCAATAGGTGGCTGTGAGAAAACGGCACACGGAACAGCTCTATTTGAATAGAGAACACAGAAAGATTTAAAGTCATTAGAGACAATAGACTACAGACAACAGTTATAAAATGTTCTCGGTCTTAAAAGGCATAAACATTAAAAGTTAACACTTGTCAAGATTGTAACGTTACCTATAATCAGGCTTTGTTGGTTCGTCTTGGAACAAGGTTTTCGCCAATGCCATTCCCTCCATCAAGGCGACTGGAGTCAAATTGATCCGGTCAGTGACATCCCCAACAGCCCAGATGGATGGAACAGATGTCCTTGAATATTCATCAACCTTACCAAACAAAGTGGCAACAAGGAGCACAAATACACGTTAGATAACCAGCCATAAGATGAGAACTTAACCATTAGATCATACCTCTATCGCTCCATTCTTCGCCAATTTCACGCCAACATTCTCCAACCCTAAGTTCTGTTATAACAACCAACATTACATCAATGATCAAAATCAAACTCTAAAATCATTGTAGTAGCTTACATATTAAGTACACAAGGGGCTGCAACGTTTAGTTTATCTTCGAAGATCTATAAAAGTAATAAACTCTGCTAAAAGTTATACCTTTGTATTAGGCTTGCGACCAGTTGCAAACATAACATGCGAAAACCCATCAGCAGTTCCCTTGCTGGTCTTTAGAGACAACGAGCCATCTCCAGATTTGATGATTGCTTCAGGTGATTCCTCTGTGTGGAACTCAATGCCTCTTAAAGACATCTGCTCTCCAACAAAATCCCTAACCTATGAAAAAAGAACAACAACTAAAATTAGAAAATAACCAAAAGGATAAACAAACAAAAAAGCAGCCAAAGTCATTCTGAAGTAACTCACGTCTTCATCAAACCCCCTCAGCACCTTCTTTTGCCTTATGAACACATGAACTTCACTGTTAAGACCATTAAAGATGCCCGCAAACTCCAGAGCTATGTAGCCACCACCAACGATTGCAATTCTCTTGGGCTTGGAAGGCAAATCAAGTGCTGCATCTGAATCAATGGCATACTCTCTTCCTGGAATGTCAGGAATGAAGGGACGTCCACCAACTGCAATCAGAATATTCCTCGAAGTATAGATTTTCCCATCTACATCAACAGTGTGTGGGTCTATAACCTTCACACAAAGATAAAATCAAACTCAAAATCCATAGTCAACCAATTATCATACATAGAAAGCCTGTGACATGGATTCACTTAGCATACCTTTCCACGACCTTCGAGCAACTTGACATTAGCATTGTTCAGTATATTCTTATAGATACCAGTAAGGCGCTGCAGCTCAGCGTTCTTGTTGGCGATCAATGTACTCCAATCATGAGAAGGCTCAGTGTCATACTTCCAACCAAAACCGTGACTGTCTTCAAACTCGTGACTGTATTTGGACGCATACACAAGTAACTTCTTGGGGACACATCCTCTGAGTACACACCTGTCGATTAAACCAAAAAAAGGAGATGACTTTAAGATCTAACATCTTAGAATAAGATTTCTCTACAAAGCCAATGATTAAATCCCTTAATCCTCCAGACCAGAAACCACATGTAATATTAGTTTTGTCCTAGCCGCACTCTGAGACAATGGCCATGGCCTTCCCCAGAGTTGAGCTAACGACCTCTAGTATTAGATGTAATAAGGGTTATAAGTAGCTCTGCCAAGGCATGATCGTAGTGCTGTCTGACAAACACATGAAGTATGTTGTGTCCTTATGTAGTTGCAGCTACTAAATCAAATACTAGCAGCAAATGTATTGAAACAAACCAAGAGGGATAGTAAAACTTACGTTCCTCCGACGCCTCCGGCAGTATCGGAAGAGATGGTGGAAAAAGGAAGCTCGCAGACGGCGGCGGATGCTCCGTAGCTCGTGGCGAAGCGGGAGGCGCGAACGCCGCCACTTCCGGCGCCGATAGTGAATAGATCAAAATCGTAGTGACGGTCCGAGTCTGCTCCGTTATCGCTCTGAGCACGAACAGAAAACCGGCGAGAGGAGTGATACCGGTGGTTTGAGACTGAGGCGAGACGGGGACGGAAAGAGGAGAAATAAGATAAGGTTTTAGGGAGAGAACCGGAGATAGACGATGATGGTGAAGATGGTAGATGAATCGGGAGTCTTCTGTAGAGGATTTGAAGAGATGGAGAAGATGAGATTGTAGTAGTCAGCTTCGGAGTCGAAGCCATCTTCGCCTCTCTTCTTCTTCTCTCTTTTTTTTTTTTTTTTTGTTCCTTTGAAAGTTTATGTGCGTATGCTTTATTCGACCAGACTACTTTGTGGTCTAATTGTTTAATACAAAACAGTACAGAACATGTGTTTGTGTGGTCGTAAGTATCTACCAAACTGAGCATCAGTCACCCACCCACCACGAGTATAAATCCGATTCATGATGTAGCAGTTTAACTTTTATGCAATTTAGAGTTCAGTTGGTCTAATGATAAAGAACAATGTTCATATGTTTATGTGTCATGTTCTCTATGTTTTTAAGTAATTTTGCTTATTTATCATGTTTTTAATAATTATATATATATATATTATAATTAAGATAAATTTCTATTAGTATTATATTTTTATAAAACAAGATCATTTTTATGTATTATGTTGTTGTCTTGAAAATATATTTTCTATTATAAAATTTTAAACTAAGATATTAAAAATATTATTAAATATCAAATCAAGTAAAAACATTTGTATATATATATATATATATATTTTTTTTTAAAAATCTAATATGTGAGTGTTGTCATTTGTAATTAATTTGATGTTTGATTTAATTTTTTTGAAAATATAAATAATAACTTATTATGTTGATTTTTGGTTTTTAATTAATGAAACATGAATTAATAAATATTCCTAAAAAAACTATGTCTCATGTACAGGCAAAACACTTGATAGAGTATTGATTTAAAAGAAATTGCTAAGAATAACATAAGTTAAATATCATTTTGTAAAAATACATACTATAAAAAATATATTAACATTCGAGTTTATTAATTATTGTTTAAAGTTTAGTGTTAAAGGGTGAATTTGAGTTTCTAAATTTTTTATAAATATTTTTTTTAAAAAATAATTAAGCCTATTTTAATAAAAAAATTAAAGTATTTTTGAAAATCATCATTCATTAAAAGTAAACTTGCAAAGTAATATCAAACTTGTGGTATAGTTGCAATTTCCCTTGATTTAGCCAATATGTACATTCAAAAATATAAATCATTTGATATTGTTGTACATAAATGTTTAACAAACTAACCAATGATATATCATATATATTTGTACACAAAATACTCCCTCCGTTTCATTATAAGTGTCACTTTAGGTTTTTGCACACAGATTAAGGAAATAATTAATTTTGCATATTTTCTATATAAAAACACAATTACCTATACACCTAACCATATTTCAACCAATAGAAAAATAAACTGCAGTATTAAATTAATAAATTTTACATCGAAAGTCGAAAACGACACTTATTTTGTAACAAAAAAAATTCTCTAAAACGACACCTAATATGAAACGGAGGGAGTAATATTTTTAAAAAATTAGAATAGACCACCAAACAATATTTCTCCTTAACACCAATCAATGGAACCTAGATGATGTTTTAAACATATTTTCATAAGAAATTATGTTTTGATCATAATCAACTATGTTTTGATCATAATTAACTTTGTATGAAGTAAGAACAATCCTCTGAACACTAAATGAAATAATGGTCACATCCGGTTAGTATTGGTATATACAACAAGCACATGATTTACAAAAAAAAAAAGGTACAACCATCCAAACGACACCGTATCGCTAGGGCCCATGACATGGATCATAAAACTCACACTCATCTCCCTCTTCGCTTCGCTTCGACTTCCGGATTTAGGGGAAAAATCAATTTCTGAAATCCCTAGAGAGATTTTACGCCTCCAAAATTTTTCGATTTCCCGCCATTTTCCATTTTCAGAAATAACCCCAACCTTCAACAAACCCTAACTTCATTCTCTTCCTCCCTTCTCCGAACAAACGAGATCTCCAATCATGCCGGCCATCCAATCCCCACCGGGGAGGATCCTCCAGCTCGAGATGGAGAATTTCAAGTCATACAAAGGTCACCAGCTAGTAGGTCCGTTCAAGGACTTCACGGCGATTATCGGCCCCAACGGCGCCGGCAAATCAAACCTAATGGACGCGATTAGCTTCGTCCTCGGAGTTCGCACCGGTCAACTCCGTGGATCTCAGCTTAAGGATCTAATCTACGCCTTCGACGATCGCGAGAAGGAGCAGAGAGGGAGGAGAGCGTTTGTTCGCCTTGTCTATCTACTTGACGACGGAGTGGAGCTTCGTTTCACTCGTACGATTACTAGTTCTGGTGGGAGTGAGTATCGTATTGATAATAGGGTTGTGAATTGGGAAGAGTACAATGGGAAGTTGAGATCTATAGGCATACTTGTTAAGGCTCGTAACTTCTTGGTGTTTCAGGTGCTTGATTCTTTCGTATTTGTTTGGTTTTGTTTCTATGAATGAGTGATTATGGTGGTTTTGATGTGGATTTTGTGTGTAGGGTGATGTTGAATCTGTTGCTTCGAAGAATTCGAAAGAACTCACTGGACTTCTTGAGCAGATCTCTGGCTCTGATGAGCTTAAGAAAGAGTATGAAGAGTTGGAAGAGAAGAAGGCCAGCGCTGAAGAGAAAGCAGCTCTTATATATCAGAAGAAGAAAACGATTGGTGCTGAGAAGAAGCTGAAGAAAGCGCAGAAGGAAGAAGCTGAGAAGCATCTAAAGCTGCAAGATGAACTGGTAATTATGTCAATATTTTCTGTCTCTAGTGGATTAGTGTGGATTCATTAATCAACATTGGCTCCTTACCCTCTTTTAATGTGGGTTCATCTGTTGCAGAAAGCTCTGAAGAGAGAACACTTCCTATGGCAATTATATAACATTGAGAATGATATCGAAAAGGCCAATGAAGATGTTGATGCTGAAAAGAGCAACCGTAAAGATGTCATGGCAAAGTTGGAGAAGTTTGAACATGAAGCTGGTAAGAGAAAGATAGAACAAGCTAAGTATTTGAAAGAAATTGCTCAACGTGAAAAGAAGATCGCAGAGAGAAGCTCGAAGCTTGGGAAATACGTGAGTACATTACTTTGAAGTCTTTAAATAACAGTTTTTTTTCCTGCTTGAGTAACTTATAAATTTTGGTCTCCTGTCTGTAGCAACCTGAGCTTCTGAGATTGAAGGAGGAGATAGCTCGCATAAAATCAAAAATCGAAAGCAATCGAAAGGAGGTGGATAAGAGGAAAAAAGAAAAAGGGAAGCATTCCAAAGAAATTGAACAGATGCAGAAAAGCATCAAGGATCTGAATGAGAAAATGAACGAATTAAACGAGAGGAGACAAGATAGCAGCGGAAAACTCCCAATGCTTGACAGTCAACTGCAAGAATATTTTCGAATGTGAGTTGAAAGAAATAAGGATCTTTCCTTCTCTTTTAGTCAGAAGCATTAACATTTTCCAACGTTACTGAGGTTATCAATATTCACCAACTTACATTCTCTATTTTTCCTATTTGATCTTCTCGCTTGAGTTTTTGGGGTGAGATGAATACTACATGTGTTCACTTGTTGTTTCACATTCTCGCCTTTAAAGTCTTATGAAATAATTTTTGGTACGCAGTTAGATAAGTACGTTTCTATGCTTTGAATAATGGTAAGCAAACAAATAGTTTAGCATTCTTGTACCGAATGACATGTGTATAGTTGTTTACAGTCAAATATTGGTGGTGTCCTGGTGATTTTTTAAATATTCTTCTGGATTTACCATCTACATGCATATTCTTCCATCTTTTTGAGTTCTTATAAAACCACTTTGTTTTCTTATCGATTTTCCTTCATGTTTATTAATTTCAGAAAAGAAGAAGCTGGGATGAAAACCATTAAACTCAGAGATGAGAAAGAGGTGCTAGATAGGCAATATCATACTGACCTCGAAGCATTGAGAAATCTGGAAGAAAATTACCAGCAACTGATAAATAGGGAGAATGATCTTGATGAACAAATTGAGCGAATGAAATCCAGGCAAAAAGAGATTGAAGATTCATCCTCGGAATATAAGAACGAAACAACTAGTCTAAAAAAGCAGTTACGAGCACTGCAAGAAAAGCACCGAGATGCCAGGTCAGTATGGTCCTATTTACTAGATAGTTTTTATAGTTGCTTCATCTTTTGAAATATGGCTTGAGAGATATTGGTAATTCACTTATCAAAAATATATCTTTTTAAATTTCCTGTTTTGACTAAAACCACCTTCTCGAGCTAGGCGGAATGGATTCTGCATATCCTCGTTCTCCATCTTTTTATTTTTAATCTGATAGTTTCTATCCTACTTCTACGTGCACAGGAATGCATCTGAGAAATTGAGGACTAGAATTGCAGAACTAGAAGACCAGTTAAGTGATCTGACGGCTGAAAGATATGAAAATGAGAGAGATAGCAGGATAACGCAGGCTGTTGAGTCTCTCAAGCGTCTATTTCAAGGAGTTCATGGTCGAATGACTGATCTGTGTCGACCAAATCGGAAGAAGTACAACCTTGCAGTTACTGTTGCTATGGGGAGATTTATGGATGCAGTAGTTGTAGAAGATGAAAACACAGGAAAGGACTGCATCAAGGTATTTCTGTTATACTTGTTGGGTTGTTCTAATCCCATGCAAGTTGTTAATATTCTTTCATAGTTTTTTATCTCGTCTTTACTGACAATTACAGTTTCGTTAACAGTTGAGTAAGATACGCTTTACCGTAATACTAGTACTACACCTTTGGCCTATGCCAACAAATTAATGATGCTTTAAACTCTACCACCTCTTATAAGCTGATCAATTCATATTATTTACCAAATAAGGGAAATGTGCTATAAACGTATGTAACATATATAGGATGCAATCATTTTCGTGCAACTAAACCCCCTCCCCCACTCTGTGTTACTTGGCTTCCAACTTAACTTTGCGGATCTTTTTCTACCTTACTTCTAAGCTATATGACATGTTGTATGTGATTAAATGAGTTTCTTTGTTCCTGCAGTACTTGAAAGAGCAAAGGCTTCCTCCTATGACATTTATTCCTCTTCAGTCAGTACGTGTCAAACCAGTGCTTGAAAGATTGAGAAATTTGGATGGCACAGCAAAGCTGGCGTTCGATGTTATCCAATATCCTTTGCAAATAAGTGAATGATTTGCCTTTTGGCTTACTCAAGATTGCATGTTTAATAATTTTTCGCTCTTTGGCGTCATTGCGTGCATAGTTGTGGGTAGCTTGAGAATGTTTCGATGTATTAATTAAGGATTGACAAACATAGAAGGGTTACTATGAGCAGGTTTCCAGTTTATGTTTTGGACCTTAACCACTTCACGTTCGATCCTGAATTAGAGAAGGCGGTTCTCTTTGCTGTTGGAAATACTCTTGTCTGTGACGACCTTGATGAAGCCAAGCGTCTTAGTTGGACTGGAGAGAGATTTAAAGGTAATGTTCATGTTTCCTTGTTTAGATGTAACTTACTCATATGCTTGCACTAACATTGGCTTTGATTTCTACCTATCCTGATTTCTATTATTTCCAGTTGTTACTGTTGATGGCATATTACTCACAAAGGCGGGAACAATGACTGGTGGTACCAGCGGTGGAATGGAAGCAAAGTCTAACAAATGGGATGACAAGAAAATTGAAGGTTGGCTTGTCACCAGCTGGTATAAAATGTCTTCACTTTCAATGTGTCTTAGATTCAACATTTCGGTTGTGCAGGACTGATGAAAAAGAAAGAAGAATATGAACTGGAATTGGAAAAGGTTGGATCTATTCGAGACATGCAGATAAAGGAGTCTGAAATATCGGGTAAAATAAGTGGACTCGAAAAAAAGATTCAGTATGCTGAAATTGAGAAGGTAACAACCAATCATATATCTAACTTACTGATAAAACTTGCTTCACTGTGCACTGTTCAGGAATTACTAATTGGTGGCTTTGTTTTATAGAAAAGCATCAAAGACAAACTTCCACATCTTGAGCAAGAGAAGCGGAATATTACTGAAGAAAGTAGACGCATAAATCTTGAACTTTCTAAGGTAATTTAATATATTTTTCTGATATTTGGTATAGTTAAAACCTGATGACAATAATATGACTGCATGCCGTTGGTATTGTAGTCAAGAGCTGAGGTTGATAAGAGGAATACAGAAATCAGGAAGTTGGAGAAACGAATCAATGAGATTGTGGACCGTATCTATAGGGATTTTAGCCAGTCTGTTGGTGTTGCTAATATACGTGAATATGAAGAAAAACAGCTCAAGGAGGCTCAAGAAGTTGCTGAAGAAAGGCTGAATCTGAGTAACCAGCTTGCTAAGTTAAAATACCAGTATGTTATTTCCTTTGCTCTGTGTTTCTGGTTACATATAAGATTTATTCTAACTTCTCATTTACATTTTTAATATCTATAGGTTTCTATTGCATCATTTCTGTACTAATAGATAGCCCTGACTTCGAAGTCAACGTTTCAGCTGACTTTTTTTTTGGTATCCGGTTACAAATGAACATTTTGTTGTGCATCATACTGTTCTTGCATTTTAACTATCACGTGCCTTATAAAAAGAAGGCACTACAGCTCTGTGAAATTATATGATTAGTAGGCAGCTGCTGTCTACATTAGCAAGTGTGTAGGAGTCAGTAGCTGTAGCCTGTAGAACCTAGGTGTCTACAAACTCACAATACGCTAACTTGTTGGCTGAGTTGACGTACTGCTTTCTAGGAGCTCAAGTTGTACAATCATAGTAAACCGAAACTTTTCTTATTGATCTATCAAAATAACTTTCTTATTGGATTTCAGGGTGGAATATGAGCAAAACCGAGATGTGGGGTCACGAATTCGAAAGCTAGAATCTTCTATCAGTTCTTTGGAAACTGATTTGGAGAAAATACAGAAGAGGAAGTCTGAACTTAAGGAGTTAACAGAAAAAGCTACTAATGAAATCAACAACTGGAAAAAGGAAATGGGAGGTATTTTGATTCTATCTCTATATAAATCCGATGGCCTCAATTCTATGATGTTTTCAATTATCAGTGCCATTATGAGTTGTCAGTTTGATGATTTCATTCATAGCACACATCAACATGATCTACATTGTCCGTTGAGTTTGCTTTAATATTGATGACCTTATGTTGGAACCCTGGTACTGTTAATTGTATCGATCTTTCGTCACCCTTTACTGGTATAACAATAACTTACGCAACCATATAGTTTGTTTATCACCATCTCTGTCTAATGTTCTTTGCGTAGCACAAATCTGCAGTGTCTTTTTCTTTCATAGAGGTGCGAATATCTAATACTCTTGCTTGCAGAGTGCAAACAAAAATCAGAAGAGTATGAAAAAGAAATCTTGGATTGGAAAAAGCAGGCTTCTCAAGCGACAACAAGCATAACCAAACTCAATCGTCAGATACATTCTAAGGTACAATGGAGACTCATCAAATCCTTTCCCAAAGATTTGTATGTCTGAGTATAGGTGCACTAAAGCTCCCTTTTGCTATCAGGAAACGCAAATTGAGCAGCTGATCTCGCAAAAACAGGAAATAGTTGAGCAGTGTGAGCTTGAACGTATTTCCCTTCCTGTTTTATCAGATGCTGCGGAGGAAGATGACTCAGATGGGCCACAGTTTGACTTTAGTGAGTTGGCTAGAACTCATCTCCAAGAACGGAGGCCATCTGCTCGTGACAAAATGGATGCCGAATTTAGGCAGAAAATAGAATCTAAATCATCGGAGATCGAAAGAACTGCCCCAAACTTGAGAGCACTTGACCAGTATGAGGCTATACAAGAGAAAGAAAAGCAAGTTAGCCAAGAATTTGAAGCTGCCAGGAAGGAGGAGAAACAAGTAGCGGATGCATACAATACTGTTAAGCAGAAGAGGTAACTCAAAATTTCTCTTGTGAAATGATCTTTAGAGCTTTGAAGAATATTGCTACCAAATAGCAGCAACTTTATGGTAGAACTAACAGTCTGAAAATTATAGTTCTATGGAAATTACCTGATAGTTACTGTTTGGATAGAATGCACACACAAGTGCATCTCAGTTTTGCTAAACGAGATTCATACATTCGATTAGAGTTTTTGCTGCTGACTACAAACTGTTGTGCAGGTATGAGCTGTTTATGGAAGCGTTCAACCACATTTCTAGCATCATTGACAAGATCTACAAGCAGCTAACTAAGAGTAATACGCATCCACTGGGTGGGACTGCTTATCTAAACCTAGAGAATGAGGATGATCCGTTTCTACATGGTATAAAGTATACCACAATGCCCCCAACAAAGCGTTTCCGTGACATGGAACAGCTCTCTGGAGGAGAGAAAACAGTTGCGGCTTTGGCATTGCTCTTCTCCATCCATAGGTATCCCCAACGACCTAGTTATACCATAGTTTTCAATATTAAAAGTAATTTTGTAGTTTAGTCTTGGATTTATCTCTAATTTTTAGCAGACTGTGGTCTGGGTGGTTGCCATGTTAACTTTGTTATTTACCCCCAAAACGTAATAATGGTCATGATGAGGTTTTGTTTGCTTTCCATCTGTTCTTCAGCTATAGGCCTTCGCCTTTCTTCATACTGGATGAAGTGGATGCTGCGCTCGATAATTTAAACGTTGCAAAAGTTGCTCAGTTTATTCGTAGCAAATCCTGCCAAGCCGCACGTGACAATCAGGATGCAGAGGATGGGCATGGCTTCCAAAGCATTGTAATATCTCTCAAGGACAGCTTCTATGACAAGGCCGAAGCTTTGGTTGGAGTTTACAGAGACGTCGACAAGAGGTGATCAAATCTTGTCTTAACTTGTATTTGTATCTAGTTGTCCATGTGTAGTACCAAAATTTTAGCTGATATCTGACATGATTCATTTGATGCAGTTGCTCGAGTACAATGTCTTTTGACCTTAGGAACTACGCAGAGTCGTGATTGGTTTCATCAACCCCCACCCAGGGGTTTAGGGTTTAGGTAAGCATTATAAACCCTCACTCTCTCTATATATATATATGTAGATATAGTAAGTACTGAATGGTGTTTAATTTGTGGGCTATGTTGGAAGATATGTAACAGCGGTATGGTGATTTATATGGGGGCATAGAAGCTTTGTAAGATCTGACGCTGTAGAACATGTGAAACTTTTTTTAATGTTGTATCAGGATGCTAGTTTATTAATCTTGTTGGTGTCTTATACTAGATTACTGTGGAAAGTGCGATGATAGTTTGTGTATACATGTTTTAAGTTCCTATTGAATGTTTCTAGCTTAGTATGTCTAATATAGGTGAAGTTGATATTTGTTCCAAAAAGAAAAAATAGGTGAAGTTGATATTTGTACTCTGCAGAGTGTAGACGTTGGACGCTGCATAGTTACAGCAGATTAAAGTAACGAAAATAACATAAACTCAAAGAATTATCGCTTAATTATACTTTTCTAATTAGAGAAATGCCTAAGGATAGCTCAAAAAATGTTTGTCACAAAACTACTCTTTAATAAAAAAAATCTATATGGATCATTAAAAAAAAATATTTTGGTAACAAAAATTAAAAAAAACTATTTGAGAGAATATGTCTTCTAATTATTTATTATCCATTTTAAACTTTAAATCACATCAATAGATTCTCAGATTATAATAGTTAATATAAGTTCGCTTAAAATAAAATTATCTTAAAAAAAGATGGATACGTGTCATGTGCCTAATCAGAACGAAACAAGACTTGCGTCCTCCTTTAACCTTCGTAATCATTAAACTACATCAAATAAAGAAACCAAACCAGGGGGAGGAAGACAACAGAAAACGAAAACCAGTAAACATATTCATCTCTTCTTCATCTCCCTTTGGTCCGAAAATATAAAAAGAGAAACTTAGAAGAAGGAAGAAGGGAAGATTGAATGGCAAGAAGCAACAACAAATACAACTACAGCCACATCCTTCAAAGAGATCCTTCTTCACCTTCCCCTGCTTCTTATTCCTCTGTTGCTCGTTCCAATGGCCGTATGCTCGTCCTCACCAAACCTTCCCCCAAGCCCTTTAAATCTTCCTTCCCTCCCTCCACCACTCCTCCTCCGCTCTCTGCACCTCCCAAGACACCAGATCAAGCCATCTCCGATCCAGATCCGAATCAGATCTCTCTCCGTCCCTTAGGACACACCGGACCTGCTTCCTCTCTTTCCTTCCCATCTCGGGCCTCCGAGAAAAACATAGCTGCTCCGGCTCCAACGTCCGTTTCCCCGAAACCTGACAAGTTCGTCCCTCCGCATCTTAGGCCAGGGTTTGTCCGAAAAGAAGACAAACCTGGTCTCGACTCTTCCCGAGTTATGGATCTGAGCCAGAGATTGCCTCACCAGGAACAACCTCGGCACACCGGGCGACCCAAATCGGGCGGGTATGAAAAGATTCGATCCGATCCTGAATACTTGGGTCGACCAAGATCGAGCGGGAAACGTCCCGGGACCTCCGGATGATGGTATGTTAATCGCTCGCTTGCTCACGTACCAATCATCGTAATTATATAATCGTCAGTGTGATAAGGCTTACCATATGTTTAAGATTCCCTTACACGTTTTAATATTGGACACGTGTTTCTTCTGATGGTTTGGTCTTGAATGTGTCGTGCCGACCTCTCGACCCAAACCCTCCATGTGTCCGAAAGGGTTCTTTATGTTCACTTCTTCATGTTTACTTTGTCTTCTGTCTGGAAAGCTTTAATTAGAATTTTGATGATGATGATGATTTGTGCAGATGAGCTTGCTGGGTTGATGTCCAGTTACTCACTCTATGATGGAGATATCCCTGTTAACATCCCATTCTCAAGGAGGAGGATTTTTAAAACAGTGACTTTTAGTTTCTCAGTACTTTGATCACCATACCCTAGATTCTCAAAGACCACCCAAGATTCTGTAGGTTTGTAGAAGATGTTGTTGGTTTGGGAGGCTGATACAATAGCACTTCTGTTACTTTTCTCACAACCTACACTATCTTTCAAAACTTTGTTTATGTACCTATAATTCTATCTAGCACGTGTTGTTTATTAGATGTTAATTAATCAAATAGATTCTATACAGAAATGGATGACAAAAAACGATTATAAATTTTATGTTTTTCTTCAGAACACATTAACCTGTGATTTGGTCTAATGGAGGTTTGTATCAAACTTTCAATATCTAATTTAAAATTGTACAAATGTATATCCATATGGTCCAACGTATAGTAGATATATGCTTTTATTTATATTGTGGAGATCAGCTGAACTAACCTCTTTTTAGTATCTCACTCAAAGCTGATAGATATTACAGAATGTGTCAAAGGGTATTACAGAATATCAGATGGTGTTAGACAAGATCAAACTTAATGTACAACATCAATCAACTTCTTCAAAGTTAAAATAATATTCATCAGTCATTTGCAAAATTAATTATACTATTCCACTAATTTTTGTTCCACGTTTGTTTGTTTCACCATTTGTCTATAGACATATACTAAATAAGAGAAATATGAGGTCTTTGAATTTCTATTTTTAACAGTATAACACACATTTTTAAGATAACCTAATTATTATTTTTTCTACTTAGAAAAATAGTTGCATATAAAACTGAGTAAATTCAAAATACATTTAGTAAAAAAAGAAGAGGACAAATTAAGCAAACTTGTAACTGATATCCGTAATAAGCAAAATAGTAAACATATAATCTTCATATCACTAATTTACTGATTTACCCCTTCGTCCCATTAATACACAAAGGAGGAGACTTGATAATGGATCAGTTAGTGGAGTTAACCAGCAAAGGATGTGGGTGCATGCTTGTGGTTGATGAAGTTCATCGCTTGATGGGTACATTCACTGATGGAGATCTTCTCCGGACTCTTTAAGGCAAATGGAAAAGCTATCTTCAAACTCAGTGTTGGAGAAATGTGCAACAGGTTAGAGAAGAGTCTCTGCCTTTTATCCTATCAGCTTTAGTGTATGTTGAAGTGTTTCTGAAACTATTGTTTCAAGAACAGGAAGCCGAGGACAGTTGAACCGGAAACAATGGCGGTTGAAGCTATGAAGATAATGGAGTTGTCACCTCTAAAACACATTTTACTTTTTGTCCCAAGAACACAAGAGATAGAGCTGCCTTGTAACAATGAGAGGCAGACCAATTGCTACTTCATTTTCATAATAGTTACAGTGGTGACAATGAACACTGAAAACACACATTTTCATAATAATAGCTTTCTATTCCTCCATTTAATTGTTACATTAACGAATTACACAAAGAAAAAGGTTCTAAAAAAAATCCAAAAAAACAAACTTAAACAGATATTTAAAAGAATAAGATCCTATACCATTTAAATGAATTAATAATAAGTCGATATAAAGAAAAACTTGAGCTGCTAGTGTTGAAGATATAGTAAACAAAGATACATGTAATAAGTAATACAAGTCTTTAAGAATCTCTATGCAGTTCATACCGTGCTGTGTTTGGTTGTTGCTGCTACTGCTCCTCAGTCCTCATCATCATTGTCCTCGTTCTCACCAGACATTTCCTCGAGAGACCTGCCTTTAGATTCAGGAACCAACAATGTAAAGACCATCCCCAAAAGATTAACCACACCCAAAACAATGAGCGAGTTCTTGACACCAATCCCTGGAGGATATCCATGTTCTGTCTTATTCTTATCAGGACTCTGTGCCAAGTACAAGAATCCAAACGCACCAACCATTGCTCCTAGTTTTCCAGAAGCCGCGGAGATTCCATGGCACGTTGATCTAAACCTAGCCGGGAAGATCTCAGCAGGGACCACGAAAGTTGTGGCATTAGGTCCAAAGTTTGCAAAGAAGAATGTTAACGAGTACATAACCACGAACCCGATTCTATTCTCCTTGTGAGTCCAATGTTCGTAAGGAATGGCTAGAGCGAACATAAACACGGTCATGAAGAAGAAACCCATCATCTGTATAGCAAATCTACCAATGATGTCTATGAATGCAACTGTGAACCAGTAACCAGGTACCGTGCTGCACAAGGCGATTAGGGTTTGGGCACGTGCGATCATGAAAACCTCTCGGATTGCGTTCATAGTCTGAGCCGGTGGGATCCATCCAATGGCGCTGAAAATATCTTTCTGAAAAAGGTTCTGACTATAGAAGGCGATGTCTAGTAAGAACCATGTGCTTGTGGTTCCAAGCAAGTGAAGGCCATGACGTCTCATGAACTCCTTGGAGAACAAGCCAAACGATTTGGATTTATCTCTACCAATCTCTTCAACTCTTTCATGCTCTGCTTCGATCTCCACTTGTAAAACCTTAGACATGTTCGAAGCCGCTAGGTCTGCGTTCTTAGCCACAAGAGCCGTGTACCGCGCGGTTTCAGGCATCTTGGACCTTGAGTAATACGTCATCGCAGCAGGCACAGCACCAACCATGAGTATAATCCGCCACACGTAATCCGCCTGAGGTACCGTGGACCCCAAGGGATCCACTTTATAGGGCGGAGCCGGAAACCTAGCATCGAAAACCGCAGACACGATGATCGCAAATATCCCCCCGGTCAAGATCCCAAACCCTTGCATGGCGAAAACCGCGGCTATGAACGCGCCACGTGTCTTTTTATTAGCGTATTCAGACATAATCGTCGCGGACAACGGATAGTCACCGCCTATACCAAACCCTAACCAAAACCGAAAGAAACAGAGAGATGTCATCACCGTCTTCGGTGTGTTCCCAAAGGAAAGACCTGAAGCGACAGAGCATACGACCATGACCGCGAGAGTCATGCCGTAAACTTTTTTTCTCCCGAGTTTATCACCAAGCCAGCCGAAGAAGAGCTGGCCCGTGAGTGTACCAACAAACGCAACGCCGTTAACCGCGGCTGAGACGTTTGGAGGTAAGTTTCCTGGCTTTTCTTCTCCGTCCACATGGTAGTAAATGCGGCCAAGAAGCTTAGTGACGAGAGAGATGCAGAAAAGGTCGTACGCGTCGGTGAAAAATCCCATTCCAGCGATGATAATAGCCGTGAAATGGTACCATTGCGTTTTAGCAACGTCGAGTGCGTTTAGCACGTTTAGTTGATCTCCTGCCATTGCTTTATTTCTCTTATCCTCTGCGTTTATCGTAAGAAAACACATTCAGTGATAGGCAACACTCTTTATACATCAATCCAAGAAAGGTGTCAAAAGTTGTTGATCCAAGAAAAGACATAGACAAATCAAAAACTCTAAGACAAAACAGATGTTGTGGAGACAGAGAGAAACAAAAAGAAAGACAATAACCAAAGTCATGCTTGATCTTCATTTCTCATAAGCAGAGACGACCCTCGGGCCAAACGAAGGAAGCCTATGCTTCCGACCGCCATTTTATTTAGTTTATAACCGGTCAAAAATACCTTAGAAATGTCAATTGTCTAGTGGTCAGTTATACCCTCTAATCACATTAGAAGACTTTGGTTCAACACTCTCTATGTGCAAAGTTTATTTTCACTTTTTTTTTTTCCAACCATTTTTTGTTTTGGGTTTGTGGCCTTGAAAAGCTTAGGATCGGCTCTGCTCATAAGAACAACAAATAATAAGGTAAAAGAGATTCAGAAAACACTTACAAAACTTTCTTTAGCTGACTTTCTCGTTGACAAACAAACACACTTGTAGGATTGTCTTAGAGAATAAAGAAACAAAGAGAAGAGTAGTGGTTGTCTTATTGAAGAAACTTGTTGAGACAGAGAGGAAGATGAATGGTTTGTGAGAAATGTAATTAGAGGCAGCGTCGGGAACGGCTACTTATACGTAAATCACTTTCTGTTTTTTTTGCGTTGACATATTCTTTTCAAACATGTGGGATATTCTTTTGACAAGGAATACGACGTCGTTCCTTTCTCTTTGACTTCTTCTTCTCCCTATCTATTTTCTCCTCCACCTTTTCTTACTTCTTTTAGCAAACAATATTTGGTTCTGTATTTTTTCGTCAAAATAAAAAATGTTTGGTGCGGGATTTACTTTTAATCACGGTTAAAAAAACTCGTCTCAGATAGAATATTCGTAGGAGATAACAAATATTCGGACACATGAGCTATTATTTTTCCTTATGGTAGTTAATCCCAAGTTAATGAAGAATTTGTAAGAGAAGATAAACTTAAATGTTGAACGATATTATTGTGGCTGCGAATAGGAAAGTATATTGAAATTTGTTAGTTTTTTAAATATTTTTGGAAATTATATGTTGCTTTTTGTACATACATTCCGTATGATCATATTGGTGATGTAACTAAAGATTTGAGTGACAACTGACCAAATAAAAAACACATTACTATGGTTATGTGCATGCATGCATGCATATATAAATCTCTATCTTGTCGTAATGGAATACTAGATTCTGACCCGCGCTTTCAAAGCGCAGGATATATTTCTCGATTTTTATTAACTCCGGTATAAGTTTGTTCGAAGTGCAAGATCAAATTAAATTAACTATTTACGTTTTGATGATTAGTTGAGACTTTAGCTACTTCCGATCGGTTGAAAATAATATAGTATCATCATTAAAATTAATAATATATTTTAACTGTTTTAATTATTTTTTAAAAATATACTCCATCTGTTTCATTATAAGTGTCACTTTAGGTTTGTGCACACGGATTAAGAAAACAATTAATTTTTCATATTTTCTATATAAAAACACAATTACCTATACACCTAACCATATTTCAACCAACAGAAAAATAAATTGCAGCATAAAATTAATAAATTTGCATCAAAAGTCGAAAACGACACTTATTTTGTAACAAAAAAAATTCCCTAAAACGACACTTAATATGAAACGGAGGGAGTATAACTGTTCATATATTGATATTTTAATATAAAGTTAATATTAATGTATTAACAATATAATTTCCCTAAATAACAATTGCATTATTTATAAAATATACATTATTCATCACAAAAATTATTTTACATAAGATTTATACATTAGATTTTAGTTTTTTCTTATAAACTAATTTAAAATGGGCCAGACTATCAATACTTTAATTCGATTTCTGGTTATAAAATATATTATCAAATCTAACAATTTACTATATTTGTGGATTGATTTAATTGAAGGTTAAATAAATAAAGTAAAAAAAAGTTTATACTGTATCTTTTATAGATAATACAAAATCTTTTAGATATTTACTATATCATTATTAAATCTAACAACAATATCTTTTATAGATAATACAAAATCTAACAAAATAATCTTTTAGCCTAATGTTTGGTGGCGGGTTGATATAACATAATGTCTTTAAAAAATTTCTACCTAGGATTAAGTATGGTCCAAAGTAATGCTTCTGTTTTAATAGTATTGATATGTGTTTGAATAGAGATAATGAGTGCAAGTATATATAAGAATGGGTAGGTTGTGGGTATAGAATATTCTTAAAAATATAGTTATAGAAGTTATCGTAACAATATAAAACTTGAGCACAAAGCAAACTTAAGCTATGGCAATTAGATATTACATTTAGTATATTCAGGTATTTATGCTTAGAAATCTCGATTCTCTACTCTTTTTTTTGTTTTTTTTAATTGTATTGAATAGGTAGTTGAATTTAAGGAGTATTCCTTATTTATTCGTGAAAGATTTCATCTACAATCTTAGTATAATATCATAATTTATTGCTATTTAGAAATGGTAGATTGGAGACCTAAGAAATATAAACATTTAATATAGTTAGCGCTATGATCTCAGTACAATATCAAAATTTATTACATTTTAAAAATGTTTAGATCTCAAAACATTTTGAATATATAGTTATTATAATTCTAGGTTGATAACATTTACTGTTAATAGATGAGAGTAAAAATAATTAAATAAAACAATTTAATGTTTAAGGATTTGTAAATTAGGAGTTGTTGGCTTAAATGCTTTTATTATACAATAGCACAGATGACGGACAATGAAAATTATATATAATTGTATGTTAAACATAAGGATATGATTTCTTTCATATTGTACATCTAAATATGGAAAGGCTAGAAATCATTGCAGCATAAAAAACATATTTAAATTATTATACTGATGTGAATTTGCATAGGTTGAAAAGTTGAATCGTGAGTCATGATGAAAATTAATGGTGTTTTGTTTTTTTTCAGATTGGTGTTTGATTACTATATAGAAAATAATAATATATAATTTATAAGAAAAGTGCATAGTTAAAAAAGTCAAAATGTATTTGATGACATATTTTATTCTAAATTTCATCAATTATAGTTCCGTAAACATAGAAAGTTTTATAGACCGTTTAATGTTGTTACGTGTTTAAGAGATTTGTTTGAAATATATAGTATTACGAATTTTATTAAAAATAATTAAAATATTGATCTATTAAATAAGTTAGTGGCAGTGGCATGTAAATACTTTTAAAATAGAAGGGCACCTAAAAAAAGGGCCTTGTTTTAATAGTATAGATACTGGATTTTACCCCCCAATAAAATTACAATAAAGTGGTGTTGCATCACATATATTATATCTAAAATAGACCGTATTTTTATCAATAGTTTTCTACTTTTCTGTATCTAAAAGTTTCATCGAAATCAAATTAAGATTAGGAAAAATAGTTGTCCCTTCAAGGAGCTTCTTCACAAGATGATTGCATGCCAAAACGATATAACCAATATAAGTAGCTAGGGACAGTTTTTATATCAAATAGACAGGGCAGTTTATATCAATTTTTTTTTACAATTTCACTGGCTCTCTTCTTCCTCGACAGGCTCACAGTTTCTTTCTTGTTTTGTCTTCTCTCAGAGGAAATGGAGGACCAGTTAAGGTAACACACATATACTCCAAAGACTAGAGAGCATTTATAGTGTCTCGATCAGTGATGGAACTGTTACTTTGAGTTTAAACCAAGATTATATTAGTATTGAATGTTATTTTGGTTAACATTACAAGGTAAGAGGTTATGCTTCTAAAATCTACAGTCACACAATACATATACAAACGAGAAAGTGTTTTGAGATTTCATCTCATGTGAACCCTCCTTTAAGAGCTTTGCTTGCTCTCTGAATTGCTCTCGCGACTCTCCATATCTCATGCTGGATCATTCCCTCTGATGAGTTCGTTGCAATAGCATCTGCTATTCCCGGGAAAAACCCTAGCTTGCTCTCTGGTTCAGCTGCAGGTCCATACACCTATGCATACACACACAAGAACACAAGGTCACATGTTAGTTTTGAGACAATGGTATTGAAAACAATATGATGTTGTGAAGTTACTCACAAGATGCTTGAACCATTCTTTCCCTTTGATCCCTTCTGAATCCAAAAACCCTCTTTCTGCAAGCATCATCCTATCATTCAGCTCTCTTCTCCTGGCAGCTGCTGCAACATCATTTTTGCTGTATGCTTGTTCCTTTAACTTCTGTAGAATCAATCACCAAGATGTGAATGTGTGTGACGATTATATACATCAATCAGCAAAAGCCCTTAAAAACCTTTGCTTCATCTGTGGCTTCTATAGCAACTAAATAGAACTCTTTTATCGCCAAGCTTATGGGATCAAGAGAGGCTTTCCCATGTAAGAGCTTGCTCAATGCATCTCTATGTGCCTGAACCGCAACACCAAAACATAACACATATAAACTCAGTTTCCTTTCAATCTTACTCATAAAGGGAATGAGTAGAAGAAACATACTTGCAACTGTTCAGCATAAGAGAGGTAATCAAACGGTATGACAGGCTCATCAGCCAAGATGATTCCCAAAAGTCCCCATATTCCAGCCACTGACAAATATAGAAAAGCATACAAGAGAGTTAAATCCTCTGCATAGCAGCCATGAAAACTAGAAAAAGAAGGAAGAAAACAAATCTTTACTGGCAACATGACGATGAAACAACGGATCTGCATTGTTGACCATCCAATCATAAGAGTCAAAAGCGGTGTGATAGACAGGATAATCTGAAAAAAAAGCATCACTTAGACATGAATCTCATCATCACATTCTTGAATGTTGTGTAAACAAGTTCTTGTTTTACCTGCACCATAGTACATGTCTATAGATGGTATCCCAGCATGATGAAGAAAACCGGAGAAATCAGAATCTACTCTACTTAGCCTCTGTATCTGCACTCCATTTCAAAGCATACATCATTCACAAAGACACCCTTGTGGAAGTTACACAATGTTTCTACTCACAATGTTGTTCTGAGACTTGAATGTCTCTTCAACTGTCAAGGCTACATCATCAGGATCTTGAACCAACTTCAAGGCATCTAAAAGAAGACCATCTAACTGAGGAGTTGCACCAGCAAAGAACCCAGAGCCTTGGACTGCACAATCTACATTAAGATAAGCCACAGCACTTGCACCCAAGTTCAGAACATTATCTTCAATCCATTCAGTTGATCCAATCTACAAAACAAGAAAGACACTAAACTCAATATGTGGTTTAGTCTAAACCTATCAAGCAGATTCAGTTTTTTTTGTTTTTAACTAACCATTCCAAACTCTTCTGCATCCCAACTACAAAGAAGAATGGTCCTACGTGGTCTCCAACCAGATTTAAGCAACAGAGAGAATCGTCGACCAATGTCAAGTAAAGCTGATGTTCCACTGTTTGGATCAACAGCTCCATAAGTCCATGCGTCTCTATGGTTCCCAAGAATCACATACCGATCAGGCTCTTCACTACCTCTTATAGTAACCACAACATTGTGAACTTCCTTCATTGTCAACTCCCCCTTAAATGTTTCAAAAAGACAGATAGTTAACACTAGTGTTCCAAAAAATGATGTAGACAACCTAGGCGTCTAGTTAAGCAATTTTTCTAAATCAATTTTTAGTTTCTAAAAAATTGATTTAGATGGTGTTTAATAATCTATAAAATGCATAATTACCGACTACCGATTTTTTTAATATAAAAAGGAAATCAAAGATTCGAACTTTTTCAACTAACAAACCCAAAAAGTAAAAAAAAAAAAAACATTTTGCTTCCAAAAACATATATTAAGGTCAAATTATAACTTTCAAAAAGTTCATAACGGAAATTAATCACAGTAACGGAAACTACAAAGACTCCTAGTTACCTGTAACGTCATGTTAACAACCATCAGTCCTGGGCCAACCCGTTGACCTGACCCGACCCGACCCGAGTTCCGCCACTCCACCGGAGCTCTAGCTCCCCCGAGAGAAGCCAACATGATCTCTGCATTGTGTAGAGACAAAGGCAAAGATGGAATCTTTGGGAATCTCTTAGCGACACGATCATCTTCCAACCTCAACTTCTCTCCTCCGACAACTCCGGGCCAACCCGGACTAACCGGATCTCCGATCCCTCTCATCACCGTACCTCTCTCGATACCTCCGAGCCCACCACCGTCGTTCTCGGCGTATATTAGCACACCAAGCGCACCTTTAGCCTCAGCTATCTTCACCATCCCTCCTCTCCCTAAAGACTCTCCCTTTCTCGCTAACACCACACAGTCTCTAACGCTAACTCCGATCAACTCAAGCGCACGGTAGTCTCTCTCCTCGCCGTGGTTCACGAACACCACGTTACCCTGCGCCGTTCCAGACGGGGAGTAAGCGTGGTAAGGCCTAACCACGTCATCTCCGTGACCGTCGTTTAAGTCGAACTCTTTTTTTGTGTTGTTGCTAAACTGCGCCGCGACGGAGATGTGCGTAGGATAAGAGAGGAGAGCTTCGTATGCGGCGAGATGGGTGTCAAGTCCGAGGCTTTGGAAGTGGGTTAGGACGTAGTGGAGAGTGTCTGAAGAGGGTTTTGTTCCGGCGAGATGAGGGTGACAGGTTAGAGCGCGGAGGTAAGAGGAGACTGTGGCGTTAGAGGCGGAGGAGAGGAAGAGGCGGCGGAGAGTGAGGGAGTTATGGGGAGTTGCGTCTGGGTGGTGGAGAGTGTAGAAAGTGGCGACGATGAGGACTATGATGAAGAGGAAAGTACAGAGTGGCGGTGGATGACGGAGAGGGGAAATAGAGGTTCCGGAGATGGTCGGTTTAGTTGCTCTGAGAGGCTGCGACATTGCAGAGAGAGAGAGAGAAGTGAGTTATTGTCTGAGCAGTAGTGGCTAAGGCAAAAGTATCTTTCTACTTAATCATCTTCGTCTCTCTGTTGTTTTGTATTGTCTCTTTCGTCATTTGTTATTACTCAGGACTGTTTGCACAAAAAAAAGTTATTACTCAGGACTCCGGGAGTCTTTTTTTGTTTGGGTCAAATAAATTATTGTGTTTGATCTTCTTCTTTTATTTTCTTCTTAATTTTGCTAATTTTTAGATAATCTTGTATACAATGAGTCATTTTAAGGGACTTCAAAAAGAAATTTACCATTTAAATGGAAGAAAAAGCAAATCTAGTTTCAATAGAATATATGAGAAAATAGAATGTAATTATAAAACATTCATAGTGTTAAAAAAAGGATAATTTTGTGACAAAGTTCACAATTCTCTAGAATATCGACTCTTAATCTTTCAATTTGAACCTTTATTAACTTTTTAGATAGGTTATTGGTATGTTTGGTGTTCTTCGAACTTACTACATCATTCTTAACAACTTTCCTATAGGATTAACCGTTACTAATTAATCTGTAGTTTATTTGATGAAAAATTATCCTATGCAAAGTTGTTAAATAGTGAAGTATTAGATTCAATGAATAGTAAGCATACAAATATCCTATTTGAAGAATTAGTAAAAATTTACAGGTGAAGGGTTAGAATCGGTGTCACTCAGAGCTGTGAGCATAGGTCTTCGGACGAGTTATCACAGTTTCTTTTTATTATTCTATAACTTTACGTATTTTTTCTCCATTAAGTTTCATTCATTCATAATATTCATAAAATTGGTTATCAGTTATAGTTACGATAAAATAAATTTTTATAATGGAAATAATAACCGTTTGAAAGATCCAACCTCTTAAAACCGAATTGAAAATGAATTTACACTAATAATATAGTACCACTTGAGGACATGTAAACGACTATTAGAGATGCTAGACATCAGCAGTGACGGTCACTTGAATGAAAATCTGCATATTCGAAGAACAAAGTGATTAGTTTAGTAAGTAGTGGGTAGTCAAGATAGTATTCTCTTTTGTATTAATATTATTTTCACTATTTATATACTCATTTGATGTATTATATGTGTATGTTCAAAATTGTCATATTCAAGTTTGATTATAATTTTAAACATAAGCATATCACGCATGAGATTCCATTTCTAAGCCATCCTTTTCCTCGATTTTGATCTTATTATTGAGAAAATTGCAATTTTACCATAAATTTAATATTATTTTACAAATTTATCTTTAATGAATGACAATTTTTAAAAATACTTTAATTTTTTGATGAAAATAAACATAATTATTTTTTTCTAAATATTTCTAAAAAATTAAAAATTCAACTTCACCCCTTTAACACTAAACCCTAAACAATAATCACTAAATTGTAAATCCAAATGTTAATATATTTTTGATAATGTGTATTTTTGCATTACTTAACTTATGTTATTTTTGACAATTTCTCTTTATTATTTCATAAATTCATTAGGGTGGAGATAATTGTCACAACGTAAAGCATTACATAAACACTGGGTAGGTTAATGATAAATTTGACATGAGTTCTCCTTTACCGCAAATAAGATCGAGCAATTAGTGTATCCTAATACCATTGCGCTGTTAATCTTTTTTCTTTTTTTGTAAAACAAAGTTTCTCCTAAAACCCTTAGCTATTTCAGGCATATAGTTTGGAGATTGAGATCATCTTCTTTACGCAAATATATAAGCTCCAATAATTATGACAATCCACCGTTGAATCCAAATTGATTGTAAACACTAATTAATTTACGCATTGCACATATAAAATACTCCTTATATTCTAAAAAGAATTTAGAATTTTTATACTTATTAAGAAAATAAATAGATTTTAGTTATTAATATTTTATTTTTCGTAGTTAATTATTATGCATAATTTTAACTAATAAAACTAATAAATTATTTTAATAAACATTTTAAAATTTAAAATTTATCATTAATTAATATATTGAAAAAGTAAAACATGTATTTTTTGAAACGATTGTTTTTCTAAAACACATATCTTTTTGGAAAGCAGGAAATATTGTATGTTATCATATTTGTATGGCTTAATTATAGTAATATTTTTGTTATGTTTATCTATTTTTTATAATTTTTAATCAATAAAAATATAATAAACAAAGTTGTTCTTATTCTTAATTTGTCTTTATTTTTTGTCCACGGGTTTGACCATAGTTATCGCTATCCTCCATTGAATGGCTTCATCTCGAATTTTGTTCACATCCAAATGTGTTAAACAATTTATAGACGCATCTCGAGTGTCTCGATGGGTCCCTTTACACCCATTCTTTAATTTTGTATTTTGTTGTATTGTCAGATGAACTTGCATGTTCGTATAAATATATATATATATATATATGCACGATCAAATACATGATGTACACATATGACATACCGAGGTTTTTCTTAGACATACAGTGTTAAACAGTAATGTTTATCTTCATCTTGTCTCCACCATAAATGTTATCGTTGTCTTGCCGGCATGATTTTAAAAACCGGATCGGACCGTGCTTCGCTAAAGAAATCGAATCCAATTTAATTTAAAACTCGGATTTAAGAAAACCTAATAAAACTGACAAAAAAAACGATAAAACCAATGACCTGAGTCAACTTTAAAACTCGATTTTGAAAAATTAACATATAAATAATGTATTTTTAAATGTTACTAAAATTTAATTTTTTATATATTATTCTTATTTTGACATATTCATAGAATCTGAGACTTTAGTTGTATAAATAAATAAATACAATAATTTAAACAATCAATCGTTTGGTTTTTATCAATTTCGGTTTTACATAGTATTCACTTATTTGTTGTATATTTAATTAGAGTTATGATTATTGTTTATTTTCTAGTTAATAAAGAGAATAAAAAATATATTATCTGTAAAATTATTTTTTAGACTTATATAATGTAAATATATTAAAAAATTTAAAAATAAAAAATCGGTTCGATTAGTTGAACCAATTCAACCAGTCAACTAGTAGATATACCGAGTCGGTGTCCGGTCCAGTTTTAAAAACATTGTAGGTCAACAACTCAATGATATTTATTTGGATTTGCCGCTTTGGAAGAAATGTAAATAGTTGTATTTTCGACCTTGTTGCCTTTTCCTCTCGAAATTATAATTGTCTGGGGACTGCGACAAGCCTTTACTACATTCATGTGAAATTAAAAGCCAAAATTTTGTAATCGATGTTAAATAGTTTTAGCACTTTTGGCAGAAGTTAAAAAATAACTAAAATATGTTTATGATTTTATTAATTACACATACTTAATCAATAATAGTTTGAAATAGATAAAATTCTTTGTAAATTAATACATTTTATAATTAATATTAAATTAAAAATAGATATAAATTATATTTGAATTATAACATGACTCTATTTGTATAAACGAGAAAAAAATGTAAAATAACATTGTTTGTGAAACTAAAGTAAAAAGATAGCAAGTAATGTAAATAATCAAGATGTTCGACTAAAAAAACCAACAATTGTTTTTCTTTAATGAATGTTAATTTATTCATATTAAAACTCTTTTACAGTGAATGTGTAATAGACAGATTTAAGTAAAAACTGTTTATAAAAAAAAAGAATCATCTCCATGTAAAGCATCTAACAACTATTCACCAAAAGAGGACTGCTCATTATGGGAAAAATGAAAATGTTCTTGCATCGTACTGAAACAAACTTGTGAATTGATTAAAAACATACAATTTGCGACTAAAAACTTATAATTGAAAACAAGTAAAAGTTATATGATAAATAACTAACTCAACAAATGTTGATCATGTAACAAAAGAATGATAATCATGACAAAGCCTTTTTGTACACCTACTTAGATCACCACCATGCTCTAGATATTTCACAACAAAAAAAAAATCTGTATTAAAGATTATGTTCTTCTAAAAAGATGTGGGACTCGATCGAATGATTGAGATGTTACATAAATCAGAAAGTTGACACAACACTATCGGTACATAGGGAGGACAAATCTAAGTGGGTCCTTAAACGTATCTTTGCAGTACAAACACCTTCCTAAATGCTGTTCCATGTCATCATTGAGACAAAAATATTTTAGGGACAGAGCATGATTAACCTGGATATTTTAAGGTGAGATTCTTAACTTTTCTTAGAACCGTTTCTTAGCTTTTAACTAAGAAAACCTAAGAACCGTCTCTTAAATAAGAACCATAAGAGACGTCTTTTAGCGGGAAAAATGTAAAAAAAAAAATGAAAAAATAAATTTTACGTTAAAAACTTCACTTTAAGAGACACGGATTAATCATGATCTTACATTGCAAATGTCTGGTTCAGAGACAAAATGAATAGACTACTACCTTAATTCTCATAGACAATTGAATATTTCTATCTATTCATTCAATCTTAACCTGTATACAACTTTCTGCACTGTGTAAACACATACTTGTTTGTTAAATATTTGAGCAAACATGCCACATAGCTTTTGAAACACTACAACAAACTTTGTAAAAGTCTAGTGTCCTATTCTGAACCAATTAAGGTGGTGTTATTCAATGATGTAATTTAATAGAGTTCAAATCCAAACACAATCCACTGTTATTCGAACGATGATTATAATTATATTTAAAATTTTTGTTATTCAATGAATGATCTAAATTTTGTTTTTAAAATTCAGTGTCATTCAATTTTTAAAGATTTAAAAATTCTTTGTATTTTTGATTGATTTCAAATCATTTCTTATGGAATCCCATGAAGAAATAACTAAACTCAAAATTCAACGTATACTACTGAAGATTTTAGAATCTATCAAGTTAAACTATCTAAAATTTTAAAATTTGATAGATTATAAAACATTATCAATTGATTTTAAATCACTTAGTGAATAATACCCTGCAAAAAAAAATATTTATATGGGCTTTTCATAAAAAGGGACTTTTATGAGTTCTCAAAGCAATTTGAGCGTTGTAATTTTATAGAATCTGATGCCTTGTAGTTATGCCCCCTGCTATCCACACCTTTTTGGTGTTTTGGGCCAGGCGTTTTTTAGGCCTAGGACACAATACAAACCCAAAACAACAAAAAAAAATATAGGGAAATTTGAAACAGAAACCGTCAAGAAGCTAGCCATTTTTTACAGGATACCAATTAAATTACAAAGTTTGATGGCTGCAGTCGTGGTGTTATCAACAATTGGTTTGGTAGAAATAATAGTTATGAACATTTTGCTGGTGGTGGTGATCATGACAATTGTGATGAGTGGTTGTGGTGTTGGCAGCAAAGCTTATGGTGGTAGGTTCAAAATCTCATTCAATATTTTTTTATGTCCTTCATATTATAGTACTCCCTCTGTTCTTTAAAAAAATAAATGTTTTAAAATAAAATTTGTTTTTAATAGATATATATTTTCCTTTTGTAATTATATAAAAAACTAAAATCAATTGTACATATTCTAATATTATTGGTTTAAACTTATAAAAATAGCTAAACACGTATATATATTTATAATTAACATTTAATATAATTTCTTAATAATTTTAAAACATAAATATATGCATCATTTATTAAGAGAGAAAGTACATGATTAGCTTCCATTTATGTACTTTAAAATTTTGTTTATTAGATTGCTTTCAATTTCCTCTTCTTCTTATTTATAAATTTCCCTTTGTCTTTAATTCCTCTTTTTATGTATTCATTAATAATCACGTGTTACAAGTTAGAGCCATATGCTATCTGTCAATTAAACTTATACTAAAGAGAGATCACAAAATCCTTGTGAACCAAACACACATACCAATGAAATTAATTTCTACCTAGATAACTCAACCCAACCCTTATCTATATAAAGATGATGAAGAAACAAACCTATGGCCAAGGTCCAAGGGCACTGCCCAAGTGTAGTCGACTCGAACATTGGTTGAAATGCTGCTGCTTTGTTGTCGTAGTAGATCGAATTTAATCGATACCAACTTTGGTAAAACATATTTTAATCTGAACGTAAATCAAATCAACTTAAAGGTATGATTCATAAACTCTAACCATGGTCTCATACTAATCTATTCTTAACTTTCAGATCTTCTACAAACTCGCAAAAATATGGCACTAACTGATTTTTTTCTTTCGTTAGGAACACTTATCTAATTTTATTTTATTTAGGGTAAACCTCTAAAATAGATATTTTTAAAGTTTTTATTACAAAATCAATTTTAGAAATTTTATTTTTTTAAAAAAAAAAATTTCAACTCTAAAACTCCATCCATTACTTTAAATCTTAAGTTTAAGTTAGTTAATCCAATAAGTATAAATGTACAATTTTATTTTTTAATAAAATATATTTTAATTATTTTAAAAAAAAATTATTTTGATGATAAATATTTTTTGGCCTACCTCAATTTATTCTTATTTTATTTATTCTTTGGCCTTTTTCAAAACAATTTTATTCATTTAATTATTTTTTGTCAGCTTTTTAATTAATTATTTCTCTGTGGGCACGTAGCCCAAGACCTATGAAACGCGCTCCGATAAAGGAGGGAGATAGAAGAGGAAGATGTGCCAAAAACAAAACTTTCCTTCTCCTTCTTCTTTTGTTTCTGACATTTTCCTCTCTGTTTCTTTCCTGGAAACAGAGGGAAAATTCTCATCTTTTTCTTTTTTCCTCTGTTTTCCCCTGAAGAATAGCTCTTTGTGAATAGGTAGCTGCACCCATCTTTAAGTTTCGTGTCGAGGTAGAGAAGATTACATATACATATCATCTTATTGTTTGAGTTTTTTCTTGAAAAGAAACGATCTTTTTGGTTTTGAGAATCACCACTTATCTCCTCTGTTTCGCAATGCTGAAACTTTATAGCTATTTGTTGACGGAAATGTTGTTTTCTGGGTCTTTATTCAGGTCCTGTGGCTCATTGTTGTAAAGGTTCTTGCTTTCATTGTTGTATCTTAGCATCTGAGGTTGTGTGTTTTGGGGTATATAACACCATGGATTCTGAGTTGAAGTTTTCTTCGAGAGACGTTGTGAAATGCTGTGACTACTCCCTTGGGGTATGTTCTTCAGACCCTTTGACTAGAATGGTGAAAAGAAAGTTCAATGAGTTCAACTTGTTACGTGGCTCTTCTGATTCATCTTCAAACGCAAAGCTACTAGTTGAAAACGAATGTGCTGCTTTACTCGAGGATCTTTCTTCCCAAAGGAAGACAGTGAAAGATCTTCACTTGGAGCTTGAAGAAGAGAGAAAAGCTGCTGCATCAGCAGCTAACGAGACAATGTCCATGATACTGAGGCTGCAGAGAGAAAAGGCTGAGATACAGATGGAAGCTAGGCAGTTTAAGGCCTTTGCTGAAGAGAAAATGACGCATGACCAAGAAAAGCTTTTGTTTTTGGAGGAGTTGTTGTATGAGAAAGAGCAAGCTATTGAGGCCTTGACTTATGAGGTTGAAGCTTACAAGCATAGACTTTTGAGCTATGGGGTAACAGAAGGAGAGATTCATGATCAGGTACTTGGCTTTGGAAGAGACTCTAGCACGGTCGGTGTTGATGTTTATCCTTGTGAATATACTAGTGTGGATGATGAGACCATGAGTGGACCAGATGGTAATGTTAATCAGTCTCCAAGATGGCCTTATTATGATCCAAATTCGCCTTTAGGAACTGCAAAGGACTCTCCTATGTCTAGTAGCAGTGACAGAGTTTATACTATAGACTCAATTCATGTGGGAGTTTCTGAAGTTAAGAATGTGGACGAGCCTAGTAGGTTGAGTAAGGGGAAGTTAAATGGTGATCACTGGAATTCTCCAAGAAACCACGAGCCAGGGATTGAGAAGCTTTACACAAGGCTTCAAGCACTTGAGGCTGACAGGGAATCACTTAGACAGATCATTGTGTCGATGCGGACAGACAAAGCTGAGTTGGTGTTGCTGAAAGAGTACGCACAGCGTCTATCTAAGGAAACTATCACAACAAACAGGCGAAACCTGGTTAGTAAAGTGCCATTTTTCAAAGGACTCTCAATAGTAACGGCCTTCAAGGTATATAACAATCATAATCTCTTCTATCTATAAGCTACCACATGTTACATATTGCTTTCTTAAACGATGTGTAAGCTTCAGCTTTGTTCTCTCTTCATTCTTGTGTGTTCAGTGGATGGTGTCTTTCGTTTCTTGGAGAAGGAAAGCTAAGCGAAACAAGTAAGTAGATTTATAAGATAAACACTTGGTTTTTGTTTCACGGTACTACTGCTTTCTGATGAATTCGTTTACAAAAAAAAATTGCAGGTATGTGTATGATATGTCAGCAAATAATATGGGGATGCTTATGATTCTAGGGGAGGGATCTCGAAGTAGGAGATGGAGTTGTTTAACAAGTGCACATGTCTAGATATATATCCATTTTTTTTCTCTCTTGTGGAATAGTTAGAGCAAATTGAATGTACATTTCTCTTTATTTGCAAGACATGTATGGATGGTTCAGATTCTGGCTGAATATATCAAATCAAATTTCATTCTTTTCCTTCTTGTTTTGGATCGTACATCTCCTCAAGACAAAGACAATAACACAAGAGCCGCTCTATCATGCATGAATAAAGTCAGGATCAAACATTCCATTGATTAGTTGACTTTGAGGTCGTCATATAACGATGAAACATAAAAAGAGAGGATTCAAAGCAAATACAGATCACGAGGGAGACAGCGAAACAGAAACAGTGTTCAAGATGTTGCAATACTTCAAGCTCTTTAGATAGCCTGACTGAAGCTGAGGGCAGACCACTACTCCGGGAATGCCAGAGACACCACTGTTTGTTTCTCCTGTGCCTTCGGTGACTGAAGACTCAGGCTTGATTTTCTCAGGGATCTGTGGTAGACCCATGTTTAAGCTAACAGAGGTTGGCTCGGTCACAAAGCTGAACTCAATTCAAAGAATGTTAGCAAAGACTTCAGTTTTTGGTTTGGAAGAGAAGAGAAGTAAATATGCATCAACGAACCTGGCTTCAAAGTTTTGTCTATTAGCACCCACGCTTGCACAAATATTGCTAGTAATCCACGGGGGAAGATATTCACCCTTTATCTCGACCATGCAGCAACTTGTACGATCTGTTTTTACCATCTCCGTGCACTTGATCTGGAGATGAACAAACAAGTATTCTGAAAATGTTAAAATGAATTATAGATTACAGAGAAAAGTGAAAAGTAAGCAAATATACCTCAGGAGAAGACACTGCAGCGTTCTGAAATGGCACAGGTGAATATAATACAGGAACGTCTTCGGTGAGAAGAAAGCCCAAAGAAGACCTATGAATGATTAGTAAACAATGGGTATATTAAACATCAAGTTAACTCGTTAATAGGATTTAGATGTGCCCGATATGTAACTTTTTCTCAACAAAATGTTAATACACACCTATAATTTAACAGAAGATCATACACTCCATGTACGCTCTCGTTACCTTCAAAGGCCAAGAACGATTCTGGAGTATTATCTATGTTTGAGACGGAACGTAAACGACGAGTCTGCATGCATTACCAGGAGTCAGAAAGATACGCCAGTACTCCTTCAATTAAAAGTGCATGTGCTTCACACTCATAACAGTAGAATTTTCACCTAGACAGAAATATAGTTCCTAAACAGGTAAGGAAGGTTCACAAACCTGACCAAGGTTATGATTCTCTATCTCTGAAAGTTCAGCAAGATCTTCAACTGTGGTCTCATCTATTTTAGTTTTGCAAAGAGGCATAGAGTAGCATATGTCCTGTAAAGTGTCAATTATTAATTAAGCATACTATATTTTACCCTTAATGTACAAAACGTAACATGTTTACGGAATTTTGAATCAAATTGCGGAAAAAGCACAGCAATACCACATTGTTGCTTAAACCAAATTCCTTTTTTTCCACTGATATGGAACAAAATTGTTCAGCCAAGCATTGCTGACCTCAAAGCAGTAGAAGAATATCAGGCAACATGTTTACAAGTTCTATTGTGAAACGACAATATAACTTCAAATGCTAACTACATTTGAGAAAAAGCGAAGCAAAGATGTGCAGATGAGACTCCAATGTCTAAAGCAGCACCCTGACTCTAGCTATTGTGCAATTTGTCGCAAAATTTACTTACGTTTTATTGAAGTCCCATCAAAGAAGCAGTCAATCATGGAACTTGTTCAGATACCACAAAAACAAAAAATACGTAACAGATAAGGATGCTGCACCCTAGTTTGAAAGCCTCACGGAAAGTATGACACAAAAAAACTTGCTAAAGAAAAAAAAAGCAAAAGGCTTAACAATACACATGGAGCATGTCTTACAAGGTCTTTAAGCGTTGCTCTCAATCTTCTAGTTGATTGAGTGATATAGGCATTGCATGAGCGTTTGACACCCCCTGACTCACAGCTTCCAGTGAACATTGCCAAAAACTGTGAAGTACAAACTACAATACGAATAGTGCAAATCTAAATTTAGTTTCATTTCAAGAGTAAGACATGTATGTCATTTAAAGTAAGAGAGATCGAGCATGAGAGCGAAGCTGTGCATGAAAGTTCACATTTTAATAATACAGAAAAGTAACAGCAAGGTATATGCCGAATACTTCTATATGAAAATGCAAGTAGGAAACAACATAGAAGGTTATCTATCTCTGCGGAAAGACACTTCCACCGACATGCATCTGTATAAAAGTATGTAAGCACTACAGGTTTACAATGCCATTGACGTTAAATTCACTAAACTAGTGTTATACCCGCAAGAAACTCACATCCAAATCTGGCATATATATACGATGGGATTACCATAAAATATTTTGCAGAGATTCTTCCTAAACATAAAATAGAGACTTCGAAAGGCATCTTCCCAAGCCAATTGTCTCTTTTTTAGGAAATCATCTTCACCTAAAACAACAAAATGAAGATCTCTTTATAGAACTTAGAAGGAAGATAACTGATAAGAAGGCATAGCTATTGAACTCTTGTTAACAAACCTCTGTCTGGTCCAGATGTTATCAATGCTGAAATGATAAAAGGTGGCAAGGTGGACTGGGGATAAACCCATGAATGTAGCGACATGGAATTTAACACCTGGGAAACCACAGCTGATCCAGAACCACTACTGTTATCTTGGTTTACAACATTACACGACAGTGACTTTAGCTGTGGCATACCGTTGTAGGTGCTACCCATGATTGACCTATGTAACCTAGAACAGCATTAAAATGGAAGATAGCAAACTGAATCAAACTTCAGAGGCAGAAAACAGTATTTTATGCAATTAAAAATAGAAATAGCTCAATTCACCAATTTAATGGGGAGGAGGAAACAAGTCGAACATAAGTCTTCATGGAAAGGTCGAGAGGAATCTCTTGCCCAGGAATGTAGAATTCAGATACAAAATTTCCACTTAATATAGCAGTATCAGATTTCCCACTTATGTCATCAGGATGAACCGGCAATGGTGCACAAGTGGCAAGTCCTTTCAGTGCTTTGGTCTGTTGAAAGACGACATCAGTTTTACCAAGACCAAAATATCTTACTAGCCAATGCCATCTCAAATGATCAAAAGACTACCAAGTGAAGCATACCATGTCAATATCTGGCAAGTAGGATAACTCTTCACCCCTTGTTGAAAGTTCCGTGACACTGCGAAACATGCTCTGGCTGCATCTCTCATTTGTCTGACGAGCTTCGGTGTTAGTATCATTAGAAACTTCACTAGACGCATTAGTGTCCTCACTGCTTAGACAATGAAGCATGAACATAAGTTAAAACACCGTAAATCAGCTTACTCCAGACAGAAACTGGCTGAGGCATTTCACCTGACAAGTTGTTGTCTTTTGGTGGCAGCAACATTTGAGAGTAAGGAAACATTAAATAGGTTGCTGGATTGCTCTTTCACACCATTTTCCTATGATAAAGACAAACAATAAACTGTCTTTAAACATAAGTTTCTTCACACAAAACAAAAGGAAACAAGAAACCTTGGAGATTTCTTTGCCAGATTGCATCCAAGGCCGAGCCTTTTTGACAGGATAGAGTTCATCCATACGCATCTCAATGTATTTGGGATTCTTCAACTGTTCTTGATTCTTAAACCCATATTCCCTCTCAATACTAAAGCCAAAGACAATCAAGTAAGAGAAGAAAAAAGTTCAGTAACTTGAAGACGTTTTGTACCTTTTGCAAGGACGCAATGCATCAAAAGATTATTTAGCTTGGTCTACAAAACTAGTCCGCTTCAGTTGTTCTCCCTGTGTAAGTGATAAAACGATTAGTATCAGAAAGGAACGAACTTGCAAACTTCGAGAAAGAAAGCAAAAGAAAAAAGCTTACTCTTAGTTCAGCAGGAGTCTTCCTCTTAGCTTTGGAGCTTCCACTCATTTGAAGAGAAGTAGCAAAAGCAACAACTTTCGCCATTTTTTTTTGCAAAAGATGATTTTTATTTGTTTGTTTGATTGATTGAATCTGAGGCAAAACTAGAAACAGTAATCAGAAAGTTAACATCGTAACCCTAAACCGAGGAACCCTAGAAAGTGGTGAGAACATGAATCGGAGATACTCACTACGCTCGATGGGGTTAAAGACGGCTCGTCGTGGTGTGAATCTCCACGCCGAGGATGGACTTAGTCTCTCTGTGTCTCTCTCTCTCTCTCTGGAAGTGGGAGGGAAGAGGAAAGGGCGTGAATTGGAACTCTTTTTTCAAATCATTTTTCTCAAAATGTTTTTTTTTTGGGGGGGGGGGTTCCCTCCAAATCTCCAATGTATTTTTAACAGTTAAAACCTAACGCCGTTAACAATTGACTCGAGTCTCTGTGAGAGATTACGTTTGGTTTAATACGGTTTATGATTTGGTTCTGGTTCAGATTTGAGATCATTTTAGATTAAAATGATCTCAAATCTAGAGAAAATCGAGGTTTAGACAAGACAAAGAGATATGAAATGAAATCCATGTTTGTGTATCATCAATCCGGTTTGGTTTTTACAAAACAATTTGAATTCGGCTTGGTTGAACCGGATTGAACTCCCTGTGCGAAGTTAAACCAGATTTAATGCTTCAAAACTCACTTGAACAGCACACTCCTAGCATCACTTGATTCAATGACAGAAGATCAAGTCTTAGTCACCAATAAGATATAGAAGAACAAGTAAAAAAAAGGATTACATCTCTAGCCTCCACAAGTTTACACATAACCAAGAACTCTGGTTTCATTTTATAACACAGCCCTACGTCTCTACCTAAAAGGGGTAACACTTCCCTTGTCATGCCTGCCCATTGTCTTCACATGTAACACAAAATCAACAACTGTTTGAATTTGGAATGTCATAGAAGAAATAAAACATTCAAAGACATGGTCTCATCACTTGCTCGTCATGTATCTGTTGTCTTAAACACAGAGAGGGCGATGAAGCATTATTTGCCTGAACCTGACCATACCTGAATCAAAACTACAACTAAGAAGGAACAGATAGCACTGCTTCCTCCTGGCCTAAAGACACTACATAAGGCTGAACCTTAAATGTGTCAGTAACTGTAGAGCTGCAGAGTGAAGCTGGGATACACAACTCTCAACACAAAGAGTTTCATTACTACCCTTTAAAACTGAAGGAGATACTGCCCTTTGACTAGCAACTCTTTCTATGCATGCACCATGGGCACTCTGCAATCATCAATTAGACTCACTCTCCTCTGTCTGTTCCTCCATGAGTTTAGCTTAAACACTCAATGTATCGATGGATCTTAGATAAAGAAAAGGTCCAAACTTTGCCTTTTATAGATCTTGCGAGAATTGAAGAAACGAAACAAAGGTGAGGCCTTTGGGTCTTAAGTTACAGAGAGAGAGAGAGAGAGAGAGAGAGATTATTTTTATTACAAATAATACCCCTTCATTTTATCTCCAGTTTAGTTTTAAGCCCTTATTGTTTTCACTTTTAAGATCAAACTTTTAGAAGTTACTAAAATAACCTTTTCGATTTTCCATATTTTATGCATTTTAATTTATTACTAGATATTTAATCAAATCTTTTGAAGATTGAAACTTGAAAGGCTGGGGAATGGTGAAAACCCTCGTTTTTTTATACTTTGCTAAGTTTTCTCAATCTGATAGCTATTTTTAATGAACAGAGTAAATAAAAGTGACGGAAATACTAAGCTAATCCAATTATATATAAGTAGACACTATAAGAAATATGTATATTAGCAAATTCGTAAATGCTATGTCATCGGCAGCCGACATAAATACTCTCTTACAATAGCATTTTTTCGGCGCTACAAAATGTGTAAATACGATAGCAATACCTGATGATGTTAACTTAACTATAACATTTGATTTTTGCTATGATGTACTTATAATGACATTGATATAATGCTATAATTATAAATAAAACGGAATTTAAAATTTGGGGAATATGGTTTGAGTTTATATATAGGGATTGGAATTAAAATTTTAATTTAGGGGTTATAAATGTTAAAATGAAATATTAAAATAGTTGTTAAGATTTAGTTATAAAGTTAGTTATAAAACTAAAGAATTTTAGAAATTACAAATTGTTTAGATATATATTGAAGAGTTTAAGATCTGGTATGTGGTTTAGATTTAGAGTTATATTGTTGAAATATAATGTTTGAAAATGACTTTTCTTAGCGTAAGAAAAATGTTATTATATGTCGTTGATAACACTACTGAAACCGTTTAAATAATGTATTTGACGTTTAAATCTAATTTCCCGATAAGTTGGCAGAATCAATGATTTTATCTTCCCGTTCACTAATTTTTAAAATAACATTAATTAAGTGCTATTTTAGGTGTCTAGTTAATGAAACGTTATCATAGCGTTCATCTAATGTTATTATATAATACAAAATTTTCTAAATTATTTATGATAACAATTCAGTAAAATATGGTATAACAATATGCTATCAATGTAAACTTTTTTGTAGTGAGATCTTTAGAGTGAATTTAATTATTTTGAAAGAAACTCTATTAGCTAGCTTTGATGAATAAATTATGAAATGTAAAGGAATAAATTTAACAATGATTTGTCTCTATAATAAAAATTAAACATTGTGAGCTGGAGAATCTTGGCTGAATCGTTTGATCAACAACTTGTTGTAGCCTATCAACTCATGGCCTTCTTCATTATGCCATCTCCTCCTCCAACTGTATCTATCCAACAATCAAAAGCAGATATCTATAAATAATGTCAGTTTGATATATTTTCCGACACAAGAAGATCTTGTATGTAAGGTGGCTTTTGTTATTTATGAACTCGTAAGCAACAGGATCCAGCTAAATTATTACAGACACACATGCTACAACGAGGCACCACGTGACAAAACAGAGCCTAGCTAACTGAGGATGGTTGGTCCATGTGATACCACATCATGGGCACATGAGGCCACGGCTGACATATCAAAATAACGTGACCAACTTGTGTGTGTATGTCTCATCAGATTTATTTTGTGCAAATATACTAAAAGATTGACAGGCAATTTACAAATGCTAGATGGATAATAATTGAACCATAATATACTAGGACACATTTTAGAATATATTTTTTTCCAACAAGACATTGTTATCGATTTAATGAGCCAAATAGTACTTATAATCTAGAAAATACCTGACATGGGAGCAGTCGACAAAGAAAGGGGTTTGGTATAAGCAGGTTGCGGAAAACCAATGGCGTGAGATTGGTGATAAGGATAGACAGTGTAGAGAGGCATCACTGGACTTGCACCAACCATTACTCGTCCACCACCATACATGTGATGGTGTTGGTGGTAATATTGTGGTTGTGGCAACGGTAGCGATTGTGGTTGCGGGTGTGCATAGTAACCGTTCATATAGGTACCTCCAACGTATCCAACTTTCTGTTCATTACATAACACAAACAAATTTTATTTCATAAGTGTGGATAAATCATAGTTTAAATAGAAATCATAAGACTTACTTGATTAAAGGTCATGTTGGGAGCGACATAGGAGGAAGGGTACCTTTAAATAATATCAAAAGTGCTAGTCAAAAACAAGTACATTTAGAAGAAGATTAGACGGTTGAACTTAAAATAGTTTACCCATAGAAAGGAACGGTCTGATGATGGTGTTGCTGGTGTGTGAATCCCGCAGGGTAGTACCATTGAGTTTGATTGTTCCCTACATGTCCTGACATGGCCCTACTCACATGCTTAGATCCTTCACATCTCAAAACATCATATATTGATAATAATTAAGATCAGTGTAGAAAAATTAGATGGTTTCTATAAAGTTCAAATGGGCATAACTTAATGATGTTTAGATTCCATTAACATTAAGATTCAATCCTTGTAATGCCTCTAACCTGAATGAACAGGACTGCCTACATCAAACTATTTTATTTTTTTGACCATTGTGATATAAAACTAAAAAAAATTGAAAAGCATATTTTCTGCCATAATGATTTGATTTTCTTTTTATTCCCAAATTGCAAATGACACTCGTAGCATTAGATCATATACACATGCACCATACTATATGCATATAACGATTACCCGCATATGAATTTTCCTACAAGACGTTATAACAAATGTCTTTATGTCTGTATATAACTAAGTTATATACATTCACTGCGATCATTGGTCGACAGTCTAGATGTTATAAGGATTGGTTTGAGTTTCCTCAGGTTATATAATTAAACAAAGAAAGGTTTATGTAATAAACTTTAGAAGAGAACCTTGTTGAGGAGAGGCCACGGTGGGAGATCTACGAATGCGACCACCGAGGGAGGCAAGATTGCAGTTAGCACGGCGGCCATTGATGATCGGAGTGGAGTCTTCACAAGCCTTCTTTGCAGCTTCAGCATCTTTGAAAGTCACCTTCACCCAAAAACAAGAACTTAAGAAAAAGAAAGAGAGAAAGTAAAGTGAGATAAATCAAGAAGAGGAACATACAAATCCGTAGCCTTTGGAACGGTGAGTGAGTTTGTCAGAGATGATGACTGCCTCCAAGATATCACCGTACTTGATGAAATGATCATGCATTGCTTCTTTGTGTGTGTCCCAAGCCAATCCTCCTACAAACACTTTGGTCAGCTTCGTGTCTCCAAAACATCCGTTCACGTTGTTGGTCGTCGTCATTGGATCTTGTGTAAGTCCTGAGAGAGAGAAGGCCAGAGAAAGAGAGAGAGAGAGAGAGAGAAGGAGAGTGGATTGAATTATATAAGAAGGAGAATAATAAGAATAAAGAAATGGTGTAAAATAAGGAGTGACAGATTGGTGGACAGGTAAGTCTTAACGTGATCACTACACCCTTCTCATGTCTCTATTCACTCTTTTGCCTCTTCCTTGATACAATCTTATAATAATAACTAACATCACCAAAGTGTGTGTGGACATTGTGTTCTATGAGTTGCTGCGTTGGTCACAGGCCATGTTTCTAGTTAGTCCATTGCATCATGGACTCATTTAGACCTTGCTATCTTTTGCTTCACAACCAAAGACAAGTTAAATAACAAATGTTGACGTCAATCTAATGCTTATGTACTAGTAGTGAAAGTGGGGAAGCTTACACATTGAGAGGGCACTGGTTTTGTCTGTAAAGAAACAAACAAAGTAAGCAAAAGCTGCCAAACATTGGAAGAATAGTTTCCATCACGTATCTATCCAAATAGTAATTCATATTTTAGCAAACTCAGTATATAACTCTTAGTTTTTACTGCAAATTACATCAAGTTATAACTCTTAGTGCAATTCATCTCTAATTCAACATGTCACCAATCACCAACGGGAGCCATAGTAAATACTTCATTTCCTATATACTCGAATCTCACAAGTTGCACAAATATGTAACTAATACACACCAGTATTAACATACACAACAGAAAAAACTCAATACAAGGAGAGAGAAGAGAAGACACTATTCTCCAGCTATCTTCTTGGCAAAAAGAAAGAGCAAAAGTTTCTACTAGCTTAACTTAATAAATCTCCCAAGGGGAATGTTCAAATGGAACAAAGCAGCTCCGTTTCTTCATGATTATGATCTACCTTTCTTCATCCTGGCATCTCGCTGGTTCCTGAAGTGGCTGAGAAGTTGCTGTGCCTGCAAAGAACAATAGTATTCAGATATCTAACCACAACAAGAAACATGACTTGGTTTGTTAGTCTTTACCTTCTCTTTTGCTCTCTGTGTACCAGACTGAGACAAGGCAACAAGTGGAGGTATAGCCCCTTCTTGCAAAACCAAAGTGCAAACCTTAGGACTGTTCAGACACAACTGAAGCAGCACAGAAGCTGCATTCTCTTTCCCTCTCTGAGATCCTGAATCAACAGTCTCAACAAGCAACGGAACCCCACCTTCCCTCACAATTGCTTGACGTCCTTCTCCAACTCCAGAAAGATTTGCAAGAAGAGCAACTGCTTTATCAACCATCTCTAAATCCGGATCTAACATCTCCACAAGATACTTAACCGCCTTAGCTTGCACAATACGAGCTTTATTCTCATGAGTTATAGAGAGATTGAACAAAGCAGATGCAGCATCTTTCTTTCCTCTGAATGTTCCCTTTCCTAGAAGACTCACCAGAGCATGTATCGCTGCGTTACACTGTCCTATTCGTTCCCTGTTGACTTGCAGAACAGACAGACTGAACAATGTTGCTGCTGCATTCTCCTTGGCTCTGTCGTTTCCTGTATTCAAAACGTGAACGAGCGGTTCTATAGCTCCAGCTTCCACAATCATGGCTTTGTTTACTTCACTAATGGAAAGATTCAAGAGAGCAGTGACTGCATGTTCTTGTGTTAGCTCTTCTTCTGAGTATAGAAGTGACAGCAGTGGAGTAATAGCACCACAACGCCCAATGTGAACACGATTCTCAACGCTGTTAATGGTGAGCTGACGTATCTCAGCTGCAGCAGCAGTCTTCTCTTTGTTAGATCCGTTTTTAAGATCTTCTACCAACTTTATGGTATGTGAACACTCGTGTTTATTCTCTGCATTATACTCATTGTTAACGTTGCTTGAGTTTTTATTGGGCGACATCTCACTGTAGCTTTGGTGATTCACTGGTAAACTTTGTGTCTCACTTGTCAACGAAGGAACATAATCAACAGAAGAGACAACACTGCAAACTGATTCACTCCTGCTATGAGTATAAGACTGCCCCTGAGAAGAAAGTTCAAAGATCTCAAGGTCCTTGCTCTGTGACTCACCGCATAAACTAGCAGGCACGTTGATCTTTAGTTTCTCAAACTCATTTCCAGTTTCACGAGATGATCTTGAGGTAAAACTGCTGCTCCTTAAAGAAAAACGAAAGCTCTCTGTGCGGTTAAAGTCATGAGAACCCATGTTATTAGCCATGGATGAAGCATCACCACCAGAGTTAACAGCAAGATTGATATTGTTTGCCTCCAACCAACTCGCAATCATAGCCTTAACCGTGTAGTTTGGAATGAGTTCTTGATGAGACAGGACCTGCCTCGTCCTGGGACAAACAGCTAACCCGTTGTCAAGCCATTTCTTGATAGATGTTCTGTCAAATGTCTGTCCTGAAGCTACTATTACTGGATCCAGCATGAGTTCTGTTGACAAAGGACACCGGAAATAAGGAGGTATTGAGATACCTTTAGCCACTTCAAGAAACTCGGTCTTAAGCATGTGTTCACGGATGCAAGAGACAAGATCTATCAGTTGGTCCATCTGTTCCATTTTTTCTTTTGACTTGCTGGTCTGTGATCTTATCCTCTCCTTCTCTACAGCAATGCTTTCCTTTAAGAGATCCTGGTTTGATATCAATCCCATCATTTGAATAATGCTGTCCAGATCATCATTATCATCTGTCTGATTCTGTAAAGCATTGTTCATGTGTTCGGTTAATGTCCTCTCTTGCTTAAAACACTCAATCTCCTGCATACACCGCTGAAAGTTGTTCCCAGAGATTAATGCATTTTTCTGCAGTCAGACGTAGAGATTAAAGTAATAGTACTTTACCTCAACACCTTGTACGCTTGAAGTAACTGCACTTGACTGTGATAACTGAAGAAGTATGCGACTAATCTCCAGCGAGTAAGTCTGGACCTTTTCCAACAAAAGCTCACAGTGAAACACCTGCACAACAGGTTCACTGAATAAAGATGCAGAAAAAAAAAACTGAAATGAAGAGTTTGAATCATCAAACTTACACCAAAGAGCTTGCTCAACTTTGGGGACCAGTCTTCTAAGAACTCACGAGCCTGGTTAATAACAGAGTCTAGGTCTTCACAGGCGCTATTTAAGCAATCATCATCAGGAGGTGTTTTGCAATCAACAACTTCATCTAGAAACGGTTTCAAGAGCTTCAACAAGTGAACCACGTTTCCAATACATGTTTGGATAGGATTACATCTTATGGTCTGGCATGCTACCAGATGAAGATAACGAGATATGCTGTTAAGTAGACATCGAACAGGCACAGGATCCATTCAACTAATGAAGCTGGAAATTAAAACAAAAGAACAGAACACACAATATCAACTTGTGGAGCATTCTATTATCTTACTGAGTAACACAATAGACCTCATGAGACTTTGAAAAAGTGTTGGTTCCTTTATAGCTAGCAATTGGGTTAGCATTAAGACTTAATGTGTATTATTATATGAAGAAAAGAAAAAGAAACTGTATCTTTAACACAATGTTTCTGTAGGAACAACATTATCAAAAGCATTGACTTTGACCTATTTGTCTGAAAGACAGCCCTGGACTAAATTCAAGTCACCACCACTCAAACAGATGTTTCTCCTTTCTACTTTCCTTTTGTCTAATTTTAAACTATTTTCTGATTAATAAAGTTGAAAAATGTATTAAAAAAAACACTCACAAGGTCTAAATCTGATGAAATATCAATTCGAATACCCTAAGAATAATAATTCACCCATCACATCATAGATACCAGTAAAGAAACCCAGAAGAAAGCAACACACAAAAACCCTAGCAGCTTATTACAAAGCCAATGCCAAATTAGAAGAAGAACAGAAAAAAAGTGTAATTTTTATATTTGTGTAGAGAGTAATAATTACAAAGAAAAATGTAAGTTGGAGAATACCAAAGCTTTGACAGGAACAAGATGATCGTTCGAGCTTGCAGGGAGCTAAAGAAGAGTTACCAAAATCATCTAAAGATCGGTTCTTTGCTTACACGAAGAGAGGAGAGAGAGATTTTAAGACAAGGGAAGAGGGAACAGTAAGTGTTAAGTAATAGCAGGGGGCCCCCAAGTTGGGTTCTGCAGGTATCTCTTATTGCTTGCTGTGTTGTGTGGAGTTAGTAATTCTAAAAGCTGTCTTTTTTTTCCTTTTCTTTTTTTTTTCTTCCATTTATTATAAAACTAAACAACAATTGAAAATCATTACTTTTTACAACAGTAGAGACATTTTGTTGTCTTGACCAAAGATTTAGATTAAGCTTTTTAAAGTAAACTAGATTTTAATCCGCGCTAAAACACGGATGATTTTTCGATGAAAATTTTATATAATCATTTTTTTATTTGAGATAAATTTGAGCATAAAATATATAACTTCAAGTTCAAACCGAACTCAGACAAAAAAATCTGATCCATACATACCTAGTCTAAAATGTCAGAAATACCAGAATGAGTTTTGTAGGGTGATACAAAAGATATATGAACCCGAAGTGTTGTTAGCCAAATCTGAATGGGTAACCCAAAAGCTGAAAAGTCCGAACAAATCCAAAAAAACGGTTTGAATGTCTAAATAATCACAAATATAAATATGTATTTTAAATATTCAATTATATATTTTTGAAATGATATCTAAAAATAAGTATTAAGTTTTAAATAAGTACTTTAAATATTTAATTTTATATAAATAATTATTTACTTCTTATGTTTTGCTTCTAAATTTTGGATTTAACTTTCGATATATCTAAATCAAACCAATATAACCTGAATATGAATGATATATGATTACTTTATGAATTTTAGGATGTGGTACAAATTAAAATCAAAACTAATACGTTATATCTGAATCTGATCCGTACTTACAAATTTATCATAATGAGACTTAGGATAAGATATAAATTAGAACCAACATTCAAAATATATAACATGTATTCCAAGGTCCAAGTCTAACTTAATTTTTTCTTTTTATATTTTTCAATTCGTTTTATTTTTGATAAAGATTTTACATGTTTGTTGAAATAGTCAATAATAATATGTTCCCTTATATCATTAAATATTCATAGTAACTAATTATTAATATTTATTTAATCAAATATGCATATATATATATATATATATAATTTTAATACTCTATCTATAAGAGATATTATGTATTTGGTGAAAATTTTGAAGAATTTATTTCTTGCATTTGGGCTAAAGTATAATTTTATATTTATACGGATTTGTAGACATATATAATTTTTTGTATTAGTAAATAAAATATAATTGATTAGTTATCAAATTTAATGTTAATATAAACTGAATTGATTATTTTTTTAAATAATAGAATAGTTATTTAGTTCCTTAATTTTAGGCTAGTGTCTACATTAAATAATAATTAAGTTAGGTAAAAATAAAAATAATAGGAAAGCTAGTTAAATGAAATGGTCCAACCTAGAGTATTTGTAAGTAGATAAAAAATAAGACTTCTCTTTTAATAGAGTAGTTTGGTTGATGTCACAAAAAAAAGAAAATTTATGTTGAGCATAATTAAAGTTCTATAAATCGTAGTCTTTAGACGTGTTATAGAAGATTACTGTTTAGGGGTGTTTATATCGATTTTTTGAATGTCTAAATTTTTTTTTTTAAAATCGGGTTAAAAAAATAATTTTGCTTATATCCGATTTACCGATTAAGCAGGCGCTCTCTTAGCTAATTTTTAGAACACCGGGCATGATAATGTCAGAGGGGAAGAAGATTCACATAGTTCTTGAGATTTCAAGACTAGTCTTTTGTTAAAGGTGTTTCTTTCTAGTTTCTACCTCAATAGTTGAGATTTTGTTTTTGTCAAAATAGTCAAAGCAATGTTAGGGCCGTATGAAACAAATTGGTGGGTTAGGCCCAGTTTATGGATTTGGGCTCGTTATGGTATTGTATCAAACTGAATTTATGTTTTTTGTGTAACAACAAATTCTTGTTATCTTTCTTTTGTCTCAGTTTTAGTTGTGGAATGTGTTGGTCACTTGTAGGCACTGGTAAGCCAGCCATTCACCGTCCGGTTTAAAGACTTTTAGGAATCTTCTTGTATGCAATAGCATAATTACCTTAGAAAAACACTAATTATAGAATTTAAACCCCAAACACAGAAGCGTCAATCTTTTAGCCTCTTCACAAATAGCAAAATAATTTCTAACCAGTGAAATTTCAAAAAGTTTATAACCAAAACGAGACGTGACATCAATTAAAGAATAAGAAAAGAACAAAACTTATGTTTGTTTTTCTCTCTTGATTGAGAGAAAAACAAAACTTCATTTGCAGCTAATCTTCCATATTTTTCGATTCTCTGTTTCGCTTCTGCGAAATCAGAGAATCGCTTCAAGTTAAGCATCTTTTGTGACATCAAGTATATATATTCGTTTACGGGGAAGTACCGAAGCTAGCATTTCAACTGGTAAATCAAATATTCATGATAATTCTTTTCAAAATAAATTTGAAGCGTTTTTTCTGTAAAACAAAACTTAAAAAGGGTTTTGTAGATAGATGGAAATGTCTCAAACCGACGGAAGAATGGAAGGTTGGCTTTATACCATTCGACACAACCGGTTCGGTCTTCAGTTTTCCCGTAAACGCTATTTTGTTCTTCTCGACAACAACCTTAAAAGCTTTAGGTCTGTACCATTAGATCAAAACGAGGTTTGTCTTTTTCATTTCCTCATAATATGACTTCTTGTCTATGTGTTATGTTCTTTAGTATCGTGACTCGTGAGATATACGCGTAGATAGATACAAAAAAAAGTTGACATGAAGAAGTTACTAGGGTATACATCTAAGACTGATAGTAATGAGAATAATGATGTATGAGACATTTTGATAAATAAAAACCGTTAACTTCCATGTTTTTGTGTATAGGAACCTGATAGAAGAGCATCTCTAGACTGTTGTATTAGGGTTACCGACAATGGAAGGGAGAGCTTCCATAGAAAGGTATCAACTCTTGGATACTAATTGGCCTATATTATAGATATTTATTGTTTCTTTTTTTTGTCCATGTGTTGTTTCAGATCCTTTTCATCTTCACGCTTTACAACACTACAAACCATTTGGATCAGTTAAAGGTTTGTATTTACATCTCACATTTCTTGTTTTGGAAGGTGTATTCAATGTTATGTTGAACAGTTGGGTGCAAGTAGTCCTGAAGAAGCAGCAAAATGGATCAAATCATTACAAGATGCTTCACAAAAGGTTTTAAAAAGTTTTATCTACATTTTCTATATGCTATAGTATTTGAGACTTTGGATTATGCTTTCAGGGGTTTCCTTTTCCGGATTTCGAATTTGTATCTCATGCTGAGAAAGGACTAGTGAAGCTTGATGTATCAAGGAGGACACGCCGCAAAAACTCAGTGGACTGGACAAATTACTCATCACTGAACGTTGAAACAATAGCACCTGATGTCATTGCTCCTTCTCCATGGAAGATATTTGGATGCCAAAACGGTAACAAAAGATAACATTCTTTGTAAAAAGACTTGTGTTTCAAGAAACCTCTGGTCTTATACCAAGCTTTTGAGATTTCAGGTCTACGCCTCTTTAAAGAAGCTAAAGACTGGGATTCCAGGGGAAGGGTAATGTAATTTAGTTACTGCATTTTGTGAATCTTAACTTTTAATTTCTTTTACTAAAACCTCATGCAGCATTGGGATGATCATCCAGCAATAATGGCTGTTGGAGTCATTGATGGTACTTCAGAAGATATCTTCAATACTTTAATGTCTTTTGGTCCTTTACGATCAGAGTAAGCTCTACAACTTAAATAACCACATTGGTCTATATTTGCCACTATACATGCCTTCACTGGCAAGAAACCTGTTTTTCTAGGGTTTTACATGACTATGTTGTAGATGGGACTTTTGTTTCTACAAAGGCAGCGTGGTGGAGCATCTTGATGGACACACAGATATAATCAATGTCCAGTTATACAGTGATTGGTTGCCATGGGGAATGAATAGAAGAGACTTATTACTGCGACGTTACTGGAGAAGAGAAGAAGATGGAACCTATGGTTAGATCAATTCTTGATAATATTTCTTGAGCTTTTTTGGCTTATAATAACCTTCTTAACCTTGAATATCACAGTGATACTTTGCCACTCTGTTTATCATAAGGAGTGCCCACCAAGGAGAGGATACGTTCGTGCTTGTGTCAAAAGTAAAGTTTCTTTCTTCACACTCAAGTTTTTGACTTCATAATCCTTTGTATTTTATGAGTTTTGCATGGGATAACGTAGGTGGTGGTTACGTGGTGACTCCTGTAAACAAAGGGAAACAATCACTAGTAAAGCATATGCTAGCTATTGATTGGAGAAGCTGGAACTTATACACAGGGGCTTCTTCTTCAAGATCCATAACCATACGTGTGGTTGAGAGACTTGCCGCGTTACGTGAAATGTTCAAAGCGAAACAAGGACACAGCTTCTCTGAGTTCGTCTCAGGGGAGTTTATGGAAACTAAATCATGCGTGTCTAAGATCGACACTAGACCTCTTAAAATAGTAGCCAAAAGGGTTGACCTAGAGCTTGTGAAGGCTGAGGATATGGAGAAACCTTCTTCAGCACGTAACAGTTTGATGGACTTAAATGATGCTTCTGATGAGTTTTTCGACGTTCCTGAGCCAAACGAGTTTGATAGCTTCATTGATAACTCTCCCTTTTCACAAGGACACTCTCAGGTAATTTATGCTGAACACAATAATTGTCTCACTCAGGACCGGTCATGAGATTCATAAGGTTTCAAACAATTAACTGAACATATATTTTTCTTAATCATTTGGGGACTACAAGTGAATGTTACATCTTGCTATGTCTAGGACCGGCTCTGCAGTCACACTTGTTGTTTTGCTTGTGGATCTAAGTAATCTTCTTTGTGTGTGTTTCAGATCAAGATACCATCAGCAGCTGGTATAGTCAAGAAACTTCAAGATCTAGCCATTAACAAGAAAGGCTATATGGATTTGCAAGAGGTTGGTATGGATGATAAGACTACATTCTTCTATGGAGCCACTCTTCAAAAAGATCCAAATCTTACTATGCCTTGTAGTTGGGCTACTGCGGATCCCTCCACATTCTTGATTCGTGGAGACAATTATCTACAAGACCAACAAAAGGTAATCCATTTTCTAGATACACATATGTGTGTGTGTTCAAGACATGGTAATGATGCTTGGTACTATTCAAACGATAGGTAAAGGCAAAACACACAATGATGAAACTGGTTGGAGCAGATTGGATAAGTTCTGATAAGCGAGAAGATGATCTTGGTGGACGACTAGGCGGTGTAGTTCAGGAGTTCGCAGCAAAAGGCGGTCCTGAGTTTTTCTTCATTGTAAACATGCAGGTAACTTTGAGACATGCTTCTATCATTCTAAAGAACCATTTACTTTATTGATAGTTAAGAGACAATAATTAATATGAAAATGTATGAATAAATCAGGTCCCTGGTTCAGCTATGTATAGTCTAGCACTGTACTATATGCTGGAAACTCCATTAGAAGAGCATCTTTTGTTACAAAGTTTTGTAAATGGTGATGATGCTTATCGCAATTCGCGGTTCAAACTCATCCCTCACATCTCCAAAGGTTCATGGATTGTGAAACAAAGTGTTGGCAAGAAGGCTTGCTTGGTGGGTCAGGCACTTGAAGTTCGTTACACCCGCGGAAAGAACTACTTGGAGGTAAAAACATAATCTTATATGTTATCTCATAACAAAAATTTCATAATGTTTTGTTTTGCTTTTTTATATCTCAGCTTGACGTTGATGTTGGGTCTTCAACTGTTGCAAGAGGTGTAACAAATCTTGTTCTTGGGTATCTTAACTATTTGGTTATAGAAATGGCTTTCTTGATACAGGTGAAGCAAAAACTAATCATGTTGAAAGTTATTGCTTATTGTTATGGAACCTATAAGTAATGACGATTTTTTTTCCGATGTTTTAAAACTGATTATGCAGGCAAATACAGCAGAGGAGCTACCAGAACTGTTACTAGGGACATGTCGGCTCAATTATCTTGATGCTTCAAAATCTGTTAAAGAAAGATAGACATCCCCAAGAAGAAACAATGCAATGCAGGAGCAGAGGATATTTCTATTTTTGTTTCTTTTACCATTCTTTATTAAGTCAACTTGTTTATATACTCGAACTGAGGTATAGAGAGGATCCAGTTCGGTTCTCTGTGTTACCTGATCCACTTGAATAAATAAACTTGTTGATTCAGTTCAATGTTTTGCAATATGAAAATTAAACGAAATAGTTACTTGCACAACAATCAACAGCTCTTCTTCTATCACAAGAAACTCTAAACCCTTACTGAGTTGCATACAATCATGGAGCTAAGACTATATATTTTTGAAATTTAACACATTTCTGGTTTTATTTTTCTAAGATATTTTTGTGAAAAAACATTTATTAATTACAGAAGGTTTTGGATTCGTTTGAATAATAAATGTTAACGTGAATGGCGGAGGCATAAATTCATTTATTTCTTCGTTTTAATTAGTATCTGTTTAGAATATTAAAAAAAAAAACTTCTATAATTGGAACTATATGGGACTACATATGTAGAGTGAATTGAATATCAAAGGGTGTGGGGTTGAGTATAGCGTTGCGTGCCACCGGAAGCAAAGGAGTCTCTTTCAGTGGGTCACAGGTTCCTCCGGTTCATCTGTCGGCACCGACACCTCTCTAACTGTTCTTCTGTTTGTTTTCATATTTTTTACTTTTTCTTTGTTCATATTTTTCTTGTACTATTTATTACTTTTTTGGACACGATAACTTCCTAAACCGATCTGAGTCCAAACCAAACCGATACAAAATCATATTATAACAAATTTAAAATCTCAAAACATAAAATAGATAAATAATATTCTCTATGTTTCATTTTAAGTGTTAGTTTTGTTCACACAGATTAAGAAGACAATTAATTTTTTATATAAAAATATAATTACTTGTACAACTAACCATATTTTAATTAATATATAGAAAAATAAATTGCAGTACAAAGTTAATAAATTTTATATTGAAAATCGAAAATGAAATTTATTTTATATAAAAAACGTTTACACAACGACACGTAATATGAATCAGTGGGAATAGAAATTTGGAAAAGGCTTGCTATCATTGCTCAGTAGATCACTGATTCCTTGTTGAGGTTGGCTCATAGGCACTTTATCTGATTTGTTATCGAAATTCTTAAAATTTCTCTCAAGTTTGGTAACTTTCGATCGACAAAGTCCGATCCATAGTCAACCATACAACACAGGGAGATGCGACTTAGTGGAGTCGAAGTCCGGTGGAAAAAATCCATAGATGTGGACAATTAACCACTCAACTAAAGACACTTCCTCACGTGTTCTCAACCTTTTAAAATTGTAAAAATACACCAAAATAATACATGTACGTACCCTAAGTGCTCAAAAGCATATGGCTACACCCCCAAAAAAAAAGAACGTACGAAATATATGGAAAACTCGCGCTCTAGATAAAGAAAGTATATTAGTTGAAAGATCAAAAACAAGCAATACATCATCAATAACATTTTTTTTTCGTCTACAAACTCATGAATATGAAAAGGATCACTACAACGTGTCAACGACCATAATTACAGATTTATGGAAGATTGATAACACATAAGCCCCCACTAGTTTGTAACTTGTATATGGTGAGAGATTGAAAACGACATCAAATCAATTAGCATGTATCAGAAAATTGGCGCCCAACTTTTCATCGCCGTGATTTTTAGTATTATTTTACGTTAAAAAGCATCTTTATATTATAGAGAGTTCATGTGACCGTGTGTGAAAAAAAGTATTTCACTGTAAATATCGATCATAGATATGTTGTTGTATTGTGGGGTTTCAAAATTAATTACTATGTTTGGATGCATCCAGGAGAACAATGTGATAACGGTAAAGTAACATTAATTAATGAATCACTATGTTGAAAACTATTCGAATACTTTTAACAGGTACAAGTAGTTTCATATGTGCATTTTCAGAAATAGCTTCAAATCTATTATCTTCTTCTTTGTTAATTTACGTCAAATTGTACATATTTACTATATAACATACTCCCTCCGTTTTTTAATAAATGATGTTTTGGCTTATTTCACAAAAGATTAAAAAATTTACATTTATCTAGAAAATATTTTTTAAAATATAATTTAAAAATCATTCAACCAATTATAAAAAAATGTAAAATATTATTGGTTAAACAGTTTTCAATAAAGTTAAAGTTAACCTTAAAACTATAACTTAAAATCTCAAAACATATTATATTTTGAAACAACATAAACTTCATAAAATACTATATAATTTGAAACGGACGAGTAATTTTCTTGAGTATAAATCCATATGTAACGATGAAAACGCTAGCACGAATCCAAATCTATCTTTTTATCGAGTATGAATTTCAGAAACTTAAAGTCCTTGTTTACAAACTCTTTTCTTTTTTTGTGCACACCTTGACAAACTCTCTTATCTTATGTTTATGCTAGTATAAAACCCAACCACTTTTCTCCAATAATCATAGTATTTGTATCGACCAAAATAAATATACAAATACTTTTGGTGTCTTTAGTTCAAATACCATGTGAAGAATGGCTGACAAATTAACTGCTTTATAACAAAACTTCAGAGGTTCATGAATTGTCAGGATCACATCAGTATAAAAATACAATAATACAAAAAGTTGGATAAAGAATTTGAGTATTCCAAAAAATAAAAATAAAGCCAGTGAGTGCATGTGGGGTTGATCATAGAGCATAGTGAATAATTGAATTGATCCGTTTGATCCTAAGACTTGTTGGGAGTTAGAGGAGAGATTCGTACGCTTGAGTGAGTCCCTTCCTTCCCCGTGAGGAGCTACTAGTAGCCTAAGTAGAGCTTCGCACACTACTAGGACCCACTTCGTCACATGATCTAACGTGGAGGTTGTTGACACGTGTCTTATGATTATTCGATTTTAAGATGAGAACTACTCATTTGTCAGGAAGAGAGAACCGATCCCGAGGCAAAGCCACGTGATTTGTTGAATGATATAATTGTTTTCATGCAAATTGGCGTTTCTAATCTTCTTCGTTTCTCCTTAAAAAATTGGTCTAGATATAGACGAACTGCTTCTATTACAAATCCCTCATAATTGAGATGTTATTTTTTTTGAAAAAAAAACATAATTGATATGTTCGTTTTAAAAAAACGGTTTAGGAATCAATTTAAATCAGTCAAAGTTAGTCTAGTTTAATAGAAATTGATTTAAACGGATTAATTAAAGTGGGATACAATGAAGATATAAAAACCAAAATAGACCTAAAAAAGTTTTTGTCCCAAAAATAGCACCCAAAGAGAAAAATGACCAAAATAGACTTTATTAAAGGATGTAAATATATATTTATACATTTGGGTTAACTAATCTAAACTTAGGGTTTAGAGTTATGGGGTGGGGGTTTTGGAGTTGATTTTTAAAAATTAAAAAAAAATTAAAATATTAAAATTTTCAAAATAAAAAAGGTATATTTTGGTCATTTTTTCTTTCAAGTGCTATTTTGTGACAAAAATTTCCAAATGGGCTATTTGAGAGATTTGCCCTACAATTAATTTAATTATTATATTAAGTTTTTCACAATCAGTTTGTCTATAATCAAATGATGATCTCTTTGCTCTTCAGTTTCGTGTCATCATGCAAATTTAGAAGTTTGTTTGGCTTTTTCATATATCTAACTTTTTAGTCAATAAACACAAAAAACAATATTTAATGTAAATATATATAATAATTGATTGAATAATGTTTATTTTTGTCTAAATTCTGAATAATAATGTCTAGACTTTGATCCCTTACAAAACGCATAATTACCGTATAACTACTGTTTAACAATCTCTTGAACATTTATTAAAACTAAGATGTACTTAAACCGTGTTTAGTATCTCCAAAATGTGCGTGGGAGCCAATCTAAATAGTATCTTCTCACGTATTTTAGACAAAGGTGGGTCCTAGTGAAAACATGGGCTCTTACTTGCTCGCAAGTCACCCGCACCTTCACTACCTGTTCTCTCGTGCACATGCTACTTGTTAATCCTCCACCGACTAGATACGCATACGGTCTCATTCATATCGTATAAATATACGTTATCATATACCGTCAACACGTACTAAAAATGTTTAAATTACTAATCCCTACTCCGCCATCATTTTCTTATTCCGCTCATTCATACTATAAATTATGTATATCATCATGTGTCATGCATGGATTTGTATTATTACTCTCTTGTGATAGAGGTGGCAAATTTGTTTATATATATGTGATATAGACGCATCTTATTTTAACTTTATTTAGTCATGTTACTTATTGAGATCATATAAAAGAAACCTTTTGAGGAGTTTAGCATTTTCCTAATGCAAAGCAAATAACTAGGCTACTATAAAATTGAGATTTTGACTATAAAATGAATTAGGATTGAAGATTTTTCTATTTTCATATGATAATAACTATATTCAGGTTTAATGCACAAGTCTTACCACACTCAACATGGCGTTTCGTAAACCACTTACCTAATTATCCATACATGCGTTTTCGTTATTTTATTGGAACCAACAAATTATTTGGTTGGAGAAAGTAGAGTTTTGTAATCAAATCTTCTCGTTTTAATAAATATTTGTTGATATGTCTTAATCAATATTTAAGATTAATGATCGACATAAAGAAGATAAAACTTTTTCTTTCTTTGCCGGAAGTAGTACGGAACATTTTGGTCCCGACCATAGGCTGAGGTTCAAACTTTTCAATGGCACAATATGCATGAATATGAATAAATAAAAACTTACTATTTTGCTATAATGCATGAAGTGAACTCAACATACAACCATTCACGAGATGCGTTGTACATATGTGATGTATTATATATAGTACATGCTTTATATGTATAGTTACATATATCAACACATTACGCATTCATGACATAGCTTTTGTGAGTAATGTGGAGAGAAGTCTTTTAGAAGAAAGTGATCATGTATGGAGTGAAGTCCAAGTTAGTTACTGCAAAATCTATACTAAAAAGAAGAAAAAAATATAAGAAAGTGGAAAAGTAGAGACTTAGAAAATCAGCATTAAATTAAATTGGTAGATACTATAAATTTTTTTTATTTCTTTAGGAAAGAGTGTGCTTGAAGTAACAAATCTAAGAGTATAATTGAAGTTAGCCTAAGAAAATGGTGATATAGAAGATAATCTCGAAGAAGAATCGAATTATATATATATATATGTCTAAGAATGTGGAGTTCAAAGGCTTTGGATTCATTGTGACTTCGATTTTCAGTGACTACGTACATTGCTCTACACAAAACTAGCCATGATATTAATTAAGTTATTTGTTGCTAACCTATTAAGTTTATATGTTTCTCTATATAATTTGGTATCATGATTGTTCAGTAAGACTAGAAACTTAGAAACAAATTCTAATGATGGTGTCTACCAGATGAAAATGATTAGACCTCTTAATATCATTTAATTAATTTCAAGGTATCTTAACAATAAATACATTACGGTAATCACGATGGTCTAATATTTATCACTTTGATAAAAAAAATAAAAATAAAGTTGACGGAAGTTTCCTAAAGCCTATGTAATTAATAGACTTGTATGTATTCTGAACGCCCACCGAAAATACTTGTAATACGGTATTTAGAAAAGTCTTTACTTTTACTTTGTATAACACATAGTTTGTGGCATAAACAATGGAAGAAAATTAGCAAAATAAAAATCAAATAAAATAATTTTCTAAATAGAAAATTTGGAATTACATGTACGCGTAAAAGTCGTATAATTCTTTCGTGCAGTTTCACCTTCCCATTATCTCATTGACTTTTCTCATGTGTGTATGTGTATATACAGGTAGGAGCAAAACCATGACTAGAACTTTATACGCGTTATAATTTTAGAATTTTTTTCATTTAAAATTAAAAGTCCATTTAAATTATTTACTTAATAGACAATTTTTTTTTGTTTTTATGAAACTTATATAATATAGTTTTATTTTCTTACGTTACTACACATAAATCACCTTTGTTGAATAACAAAGTGTAACTTTAATTTAAACCATTTTTTTTTTCTTTAATAAATTTTACTCAATCCATTGTTTTTTCAAACAAATACAACTTTTGTACAGCTAAGCAAGGTTTGTGAATAAATCATCTTTGGTTGAGAAATGGAACCCACATGAGGGAGGTGAGATTAATATATTATTATTTCATAAAATTTATGAAATTGTTTAGAGAGAGAAAGAAAGAGACTTCCACATGAAGACAGAGTAAGAGGTGGTAAAATACAGCTAGCAGCAAAAGAGAAGAGAGAGAGAGAGAGAGAAGGAGAAGAAGTGTTTCTCTCTCTCACAACCTAACTCTTTATAATAATATAAGAGAGAAGCTATTGCTCTCCATTACTAACCCATTTTGCCAATCAATCACTCTTCACTTCTCCCCACTCCTACTCCTTTTTCTCCTTTCTAAGCAATCTCTCTCTCTCTCTCTCTCTCTCTCTCTCTCTCTCTCTCTCTCTCTCTCTCTCTCTCTCTCTCTCTCTCTCTCTCTCTCTCTCTCCTTATATTCTCTAATTTGATTCTTTCTCTCTCTCTCATTCCTGCACACCACTACCAACACAGGTTCGAATTCTCTCTCTCTCTCTCTAACTCTGTCTCTCACTCCAATTCTTGATTTTGGTTTTGGTTTTCTTGATGATTCTTGGAAGTTTAGGAACATGTGATGTTCAAACAGAGTTTTTTGCTGAGTATATGAAGTGTCGGTGGTTCAAAATTTTCTAATTTGGGTTTTGTTACCACTCTGTTTTTTATTAGCACTCTGTTTTGCTAAAGAACCTTCAAAGTTTGTTCCTTTTTTTTTTTTTTCTTTTCTCTTATGTGTTTCACACAAGAACAATTCTAGAAAAGAGAGATAATTCAAGATATGCTTAATTAACGGTGACTTTTGCAATTAAACTTGTTCTTAGAATGGTCTTCATTACTTCTATAACCCACAGAGAAAAAAAAAACAAAAAAGGTGGGCCAAAGCATGTTCATTTTCAAAATTTGTTTTTTTGAGAAACTTCCTTACTATTCAAAACTGTTGTCATGTTCCTCTATATATCAATCATTGCATTACATACACCCATCTCTCTATTTTTATCTTAATTATCAATTTCTTTTTTCTTTTCTCTCCAGCTATAAACTGTAAAGAAAAAAAAAAGATGTTTGGACAAAGCTTCCCTGAGGATCTTGACTGTGGCAACTTCTTCGACAACATGGACAATCTTCTTGACTTTCCCGGTGGTGATATCGACGTCGGTTTCGACATTGGTGACTCCGACTCTTTCCCTAACATCTGGACCACTCATCACGACACGTGGCCCGCCGCTTCTGACCCTCTCTTCTCTTCCAACACAAACTCAAACTCAAACTCATCTCCTGAGCTCTATGTTCCGGTCAGTTTCTACACTTTAACCTAATCCTTCTTTTATGTGCTTAAGCATGATATTACCTATGTTTGTGGGAATGACAAAATTACCCTCACGTCTAACATGTTTATATTTTTGTTTTTTTTTTTGGGAATTTTGCAGTTTGAAGATATTGTTAAGGTGGAAAGGCCACCAAGCTTTGTAGAGGAGTCTTTGGTTGAGAAGAAGGAAGATTCGTTTTCAGCAAACACCGATTCATCTTCTTCTCAAAGCCAGTTCAGGAGTTCCAGTCCAGTGTCGGTACTCGAAAGCAGCTCCTCATCGTCTCAAACCACCAACACAACATCACTTGTCCTCTCTGGCAAGCACGGTCGTCCACGCACAAAACGCCCTCGCCCACCGGTCCAGGAGATGGACAGAGTCAATGTTTGTGGGGCGGATTCGCGTCTCATCGTTAGAATACCAAAGCAGTTTCTCTCTGACCACAGCAAGATGATCACCAAGAAGAAGAAGAAGAAGGCTAAGGTTACTTCTTCCTCTTCTTGGTCCGGTATTGATCTTGAAACCAATGGAAACAACAACAACAACGTCGATTCGTATGCTTCAGAGGAGCATCCTGTTAGGAAATGTCTGCACTGCGAGGTCACTAAGACCCCGCAGTGGAGGCTTGGCCCTAAGGGCCCAAAGACGCTTTGCAACGCGTGTGGCGTGCGTTACAAGTCTGGAAGGCTTTTCCCGGAGTACCGTCCGGCTAATAGTCCAACATTCACTCCAGCTCTTCACTCAAACTCACACAAGAAGGTGGCTGAAATGAGAAGCAAGAGATGTAGCGGTGGAAGCTACACAAACGAAGAGAGTGATCTGCAAGATTTGATTCCGAACAATGCCTACATTGGTGTGGACTAAGACCGAGAAAAATGATTCAGTTTCCAAGCGTTGAAGTGATTAGAGTTGCGAGGAGTAGGAAAGAGTCAGTAAGCAGAAAAGTTTTAGCTTTAGAAGAGGAGGATCAAGAGTTAAATGAAAAGTGATTGTGATTGTATTTTGTATGTGTAGTGTGTATGGTCAAAACTCTTGAAACAGAGGAAGAGCAGAAGATTTTGAAGACACTAGAGAAAGTTAGGTTTTACATTAAATCTTCCTCTCCTTTTCTTCTTTCAATTCTTTGTATTTTTATTGTGAGGATTCTTTTTGTAGTTTATTTGTTTATTTTTTCTTGTGTTAAAATCCTATTTTATTCCCTAGCTGCACCTAAATCTACACTTTATTATACAAAACCAATTACATGGTCTTTTCTTGCCAATAAACTATTTAGGTATTTTTGAAAACCGGCCAGAACCGTCAATTACATCACTATATAATTTTTATTTGTATTACATATAATGATTAACTATTTGCAAGGATACTAATGAATATGACGATGATTCTGCAACGTATCTGTTATTTTCGTAATTTTTTTCTACATATATTTAGATTATATTTATGAAGGGTTAGTTTTTTTTTCTTTTTCTTAGAGGTTTAGTTGTTAAGTTAGTGTTGCGTTTTAATCAGTGGTAGTTCTGAGATAAGCAATAATGTAACTTAAATGTAGATAGATAGGTAAACAACCATGTCTTTTATATAAAGACTTCATAGACTATCTTTTACCTAAAAATCCATCTTTGATGCCACTTTAAGTTGAGTGATAAGAGGTCAACAAAAAAAATTTGAGTGATAGAGTGTTTCTTAATTTAGCAACTTTCCCAAATATCATTTCATATTTAACACTCTTTCCCTCTCTCTTTTTTCATGGGTTTCTTTATCTTCCATAATTATTTAAAATATTTTTCAGATATTTGATTTGCTTGTTAATTCATGATTTTAATGATTTCACAAGACAATTTTTATTTTTTCTCTTTTGTCTTTTAATTTCTCTCATTTTTCTGTGAGGGTCTCTTCTATGTTTCCAGTTCAACTATTTGATTTTCAGTCACAAAATCTCTGTTTTTGATGTTTATTGCAAATGTCATTTCATCTCTTCTCACTTTGATGAAACACTGTTTTTGAGTATTTTAAGGATGCTCGTCGCGTTTTTTCTTCAAGTACATTTTGATTCTTGATGAATGTTGCATGTGTAAAGTCATAGCGTTTATGTGTAAAATGTGGCATTGAATCCAAGATGCTTGTGGTTTTGTATGTTGAAATAACGAGGCTTTTGATACAAGTAATAAAACTTAATTAAATGTAAGATATGGACCTTGGATCATTATGAGCCTTGTAGGTCAGTTGTGTCTTTCAAAGTTGATATAGGCCTCAGGGGTCGTTTTACATGTTCAAAGATGTTCGCTTAGTTCAACTAAGGCTCCTCTATAGAACTTTGCAACAGATTCGAAATGGTGTGTCGTGTGTTTCATGGACCCAAAACATTTGTCTTCGTTTTTTCCAGGTTGGCTAGATACCATCAGGCCCACGTTCTTGCTTTTTTTGCACATGTGCTGCTAGCAAGATATAATCAACAATAAACCGTAAACGTCTTCAGTTATATGCATTCACACAATCATCATCTTCAATAAGCAAAAACGTCTTGATACAATTACAAGTTCTCCAAAAGATCTATTAGAAAAGATGAAGTCTACCATCGAAACATCTTCATCATATATATCATAGAATTGATCTCTAACAATTTTTCTGAATTCTTCACACAAATCTTTAGATGAAACAAATAGATAATCCATAAGATAGCATGTACTTTCAAAGAATATGTTGTATGGAAACAAATGGGACTTTGGTTAAGAAATAATCAAACTAGTGTAGCAGAAGCTTGTATAACGCAAGTAATCTATTGATTTTTAAAATAACCAGAAGACATTATCTTCTTGAGATGGTTGAGAATCTTGTTCTATCCGAGAACAGGTAAAAGAGATAACTCTTTCTCTCTATATTTTATTAGACGTCAAAAGATGTTCGACTAGAAACGGAAGACAAAACTTAAATAAGAAAACTAACGAAAACTCTAATTTAACAACAAAAGACGTGTTAATAACTAAACCCATAATAACTAAACAACAACTAATAAAGTCTATAATAATAATAGCCCAAACAAAAACACGTGAACTCTAACATCAACGTGACAGTAAAGATTGTAAAGATGTGTTGCATCAGAAATAAATTAAATATCATTTACTTATGTGTCTGAATTAACTACTTACGCTGCTATTAATATATCCCACATCGGTGATGATAGTATTCTTTGGCCAATATATATTTGATGTGCAATCTTTCATTTGAGTTAATTTTTGGATGTGAGTTACACTTTTGGCTAATATGGTATTAATATATTTCACATCAATGATAATAAAATTTCTTAAACAATATATATGTGATGTGGCAATTCTTCACTTTTGAGTTAACTTTTAGATGTGAGTGATATCGGTAGCCACAAAAACAACTATCAAAAGAATAATAATAAGAACTGGAAACAAAACAACAACAGATTTGATGGACGCAAACAAAGGCTGTACCTCGGTCGGTGCCAATTTTGCAACACACATGAACAGTGTCCTCAAGACCTATTCAACATTTTTATAGACCTTATGACAAAAATATTTTTTATTCTCTTAAAATTTATGTTTATATAAGTTTTAATTATTTTTTATTAATCAGTAATATTTGTGGTGTGTTTTGTGATAAAAACTGCATATAAAATATTTTAGGACCTCTCATAGTCTAATTTATTACAATTTTAAAATTTGTATGTAAAATATATTTTTTTAATTATCAAAAAGTTCGGACTAAAACTATAATCTTTTAAATCCGAAACGACAGTATATAATATTGGTAATTTTTTATTTATAAAAAATCAGATCCATTAACTGTTATAATATGGGGGATACAAGCTTAGATCCGGGGTGGTCTGCTATACCCCTAATTAAACAGCACTGAGTGTCCTCAAGTCCATGGCTGGCGCATTGAACAAACGTAAAGGATACTGTAGTTATGTACTATTATGGCTGAGGAACTTGCCCATTAAGTGACTTTGGCACTAGATGGAAACAAACGATTATTGAGGTTATGGAATTTGTGATGATTTCATTGAGGTTATGTGTCTCTCTTATATACAATTGAGGCAACTTAAATGTGTGAGATACTTACGAGATATACAAGATATACAAATAATAAATGATAGATTATATGACTGCTGATTTTATGTTTGACTGAGGATAATGATTTTGCTCTTGATTGAGATATTCTTAACACGCATTATAGCCTGCTCAACAACAACTGTTACACTAGATTACTCCATTCGTACCATGGAAACCACGGTATAACTTTGCTGTTGGATCTTTTACGCAACAAACAACTCGTTTTTAATAGTAAAGCCACACATCACATCAGACTTAGCAAATCTCTCACTTCACCTACTGGAGTTCGAATCCCTCTATTTCCGTACTTTTACCTAATTCACCAACATTACCGACCGCCATGTATAAAATCAAAATCAAGCTTAAAACTTATGAATAAAATGCTAGATTCTAACTTTCAAGGACTTAGGATTTCTTAAGAGTATAAATAGTGAACTCTTAGATTTGTAAGAGCCACATTTCCATTGATTTAAATATGAGAGCTTTTACTTTCTTAAACTTTTACATTGGGCTAGAACATATGTGTTCTCAACGACTTCAAAAAACATTGATTTTATACATTCGAAAACTAAAGCTCCATTAATTTTATCGTAACTTGAGTTACATCAGCCATTAAGCTCCATTGGTGATAGTTTCGGTCTCATAATCTCTCAAATGGTTTCCAAAAAAGGCTAGTTGCATACAAAGTTGAAAATTTATCAGCTCAGTTGCAAGCAAAGAATCTCAACACATGGGTTCTCTTTATCACTAAGCTGTTGCACTGTTTTCCATTGCATCAAGTCCGAAGACAAGTCACTCCTTGAATGATAGATTGGGTCACCCATCATCCTCAATCTTGCAAACCGTTCTAACATGTTTTTTTTTATCTTAGACAACTCAAATAAGTTTTCACATATATATATATATATATATACTTATCTCCTATTACATCAATTGATAACTTCAAGTACCATCCTATTCTTGTTTCTACCTGCTCAAAAAAAATAAGCTTTAGTCAGATCTAAATCTATTATGTAAAATCTTTTAAACTTGTATCAGGTTGCTCTTCTCCGACATGGCGATAAAGTCATGCAGAACGCTTGTTCCTATTATCTCATGGAATCTCATCTAACTTTACTACCTCACACCACAACAAAATAATTTGTCAGTAAAATTAACATTAACATATAATTAAAAAGGAGACTCACCTTTCTCAAGATGCCTAGTGTATTAACAATATATAAGTATTTGTATTGAAGATATCTCAGTAGATTTAAAAATAATAATAAAAGAACAGAAGAGGAAACAAGATAAGTTTCTTAAATTAGAAAAAGTCAAAAAACCCTTGGAACATTTGCTTTCATATCTAGTAATCTATGTATTTTTACAATTTTAAAATGTAACTATACAATGAAACAGTATTAAAAATAACTATCTCTAATCGAACGTTTTAATTAAATAAGATCACAACCATGGATTTGTCCAGCTTAAGTTAAGGATCGGACCTGTCTATAAGAGTATCAGTAGCTTATAAAAATTGCAAAAGACACGCCACTGAGATCCAGGTAAATATACAGTAGACTTACAATTTCTGTTTTGGATCCAACGTTTTTGGCTGGAAAGGAGTTTCTGGGAACTTACCATGGAGGGTTTATTTTACCAACCAGTTATCTGAGTAGGTCACAGTAAAAAAAGAGAGGAGAAAGTTGTTTTTAGAAAATTGTATTGTTTTTATTTGTTACTTGGTAAAAAATTTGTGAAAAATAGTGGGCAACTGGTCATTCACGGGAATAGATCCAAAACCCTTTTGAATATACTTTCTGGTAAATGAGGAAATATCCGAGTACCACATTGAAATTCACTATTAGAAAAGTTAAAGATTAAAACATGAAAAAGAAAATGACTAAAATGTTAGAGAAATACTGTTTATAGGGGGCACTTAAAACCTAAAAGTTTGTTGGCCGAAAGGAAATTAAACCATAAAAACTTTAAAAGGAACAAAACATAAAACATGGCAAAGCTGCAAAGTCAAGGGTCGGTGAAAGAAAACAACCCACTTCACCGTCCTCTATGTTTTGAACATGCGCATTTTTTCGTGTAGATTAAATTTATCCCTAACCCCAATCATATAAACTAGTCCTTGACCATTTGATTGTTATAACAGCCTGAAATAAGACGAGTTCAATCAAATAAGACGAGTTCTTGACCGTTTGATTGTTATTCCAGGCTGTTATATCTTTAAAAAAAAGTTGAGTATGGAATATAATTTCACTATTGTATAACGTTTGTATGTCTATGTAGCCTTTTCACCAAGATTCTGAAAGTTACAAAGTGGGAGAAGGCATCACATGCTACTTTTGAATAAGCTCGTTTAGTTGGCACGAAACTCTCGACTGTATGGTCCACCTATTTACAGAACACACAACTTTTTTTTTTGCAGAGAATTTTGTATTATTTAAGTTTTGTTATTTACTTTTGCTATGCAACTGCCAGTAAAAAATTATACCTGCAAATTTTAACTTAAAAGTGTTTCTTTAAATTTAATAACATTATGTGGCCTCTCATGTCTCTTGATTCATATCAAATTTTCCGACTCTACAACCTATCTATTATGATTTCTTATCTTATATATGATCACATATTGTTCCCTGAAAAAAGATCACATATATTTTTGTCTCAGCCAATGATATATTATTAATACAAACATAAAATATAATTTTAGGAGAAAATATTAGAGAAACTTGTATATAATAATGGAGTTCATAAATTGTTTAAAGATGATTATTTAAAAAAACCAGTCCTGTTTTCCAACGTAGTCTAAATCTTACACTGGTTTTTTATCTTATAACTTTTTTACACCTAAAAGAACTTTTTAACCCCGTTGTTAAAAAGTCAGAGACCATGATTGTGATCTATGAATAGCTTGAAGTGCAACCACCACACCAGGTATTCTCGTCAACTATTAGTTGTAAATTAATTAATTAGATATGTGTTTGATAACGTTATTAAAATATAAGATTTCGCTATCTTGTAGCAAACGATTAGATCTTTTCTAAATTGGGATGTAAAGTAAACAAGGATTATATTTTAAATATTAAACATGGCTTTTATTATACTACATGTCACATGTTTCGTTGAAGCACATTAGTTGTGATCATGTTTTATTGTAGTTGGGTTGGGTCATCTCTTCCGATCCATTTGATGTACTCTTTGAATGCATTGTAAAAATATAAACTTTTAAAATTAGGCTATTTTATGACAAGATGAAGCTTTCATTTGGCTACACAAGTTATTGTTTTTGGAATTTTAGTTTTTTTTGGATATTCACGAAAATAATTATCTTGCTACAATAACGTTAACTACTGAATTAGTTATTTAAGACTGTTAATGGTGGTGGTAAGTGATAACGAACGAAACCGACTAATGTTTAGGAGAGCGGGCACGAATTTGGTGGATTGGTAGCATTTATTTCTTCATATTTTTTCTTGTATTATGAATACGTAGTTTGTCTCAGGGCCAGCTCGGAGATTTATGGGATCTAAGACCATTTTAACTAAATTTTCTTTTATAAATTTAGTGGTTTAATATTTTTTTTTAGAAACTTACATATATATAAATTTCTTCGAAAAAATTAGTAATTCAAGACCAATGTTACATCTCACAATCCAAGACCAACCTTGATTCCACTAAACCCTAATCAATCCGGTCCTATGTATTTAGACGCCCAAAGCACAAAAAAATATGTTTGCCCATAACTATTACACTAAGAATATTTGATGTTCTAAAACTTTTATATATTTTTTACAAATTTCGATTTTTAAAACGGGTGTTTCGTGAACTTTTTAGTTCAGGGCCAGCCCTAATAAGAACAACAATTTTTTCAATTTAAAAAAACTAGAAAAAAATGATGAAAAGAAAACAGAACAGAGCCAAAGCCCTCTGCCTATAAATTCCAACCAGCCACTCACAATCTTACCACATCAGTTCTCATAAACTCTCTCTCTCTTTCTATAATTACAGAGAAAGACTCCTAAGTTAAGTGAAGAACAATGACAAAAGAAGTGGTTGGAGAGAAGGGATCCTTCTCAGGCAAAGACTATCAAGACCCACCGCCTGAGCCTCTGTTCGACGCTACTGAGCTTGGGAAATGGTCTTTCTATAGAGCTCTCATCGCTGAGTTCATAGCCACTCTCCTCTTCCTCTACGTCACCGTTATGACTGTCATTGGTTACAAGAGCCAGACCGATCCATCCCTCAACCCTGACCAGTGTGCAGGTGTTGGCGTCCTCGGCATCGCTTGGGCCTTTGGTGGCATGATCTTCGTCCTTGTCTACTGCACTGCTGGAATCTCCGGTCTGTTTCTCACTTTCTCTAATCAATCTAAGTGTGTTTTCTTATTTTCATGGATCTTCTCCTAGACTAGCTCAATTTTTTATCTCAACAGAACATGAATTTGCTTGGTTAGAATGTCTTAATATTTTAAAAAAATTCGGCTTTACGATATGTATTATTCGTTTATTACATAAAGTTATAAACAGTGTTACATTCATTTGTAATAAAACCGGTTTAATTTGGTTTGTTTCTCACATGAATGTTTTGGTTCAACTTATTTTAATGGTATAGGTGGACACATAAATCCAGCGGTGACGTTTGGGCTGTTATTGGCTAGAAAAGTGACGTTGTTGAGAGCAGTAATGTACATGGTGGCTCAGTGCCTTGGTGCCATTTGCGGTGTGGCTTTGGTTAAGTCCTTCCAGTCTTCTTACTACACCCGTTACGGTGGCGGCGCAAACGGTCTTGCAGACGGTTATAGCGTCGGCACTGGTGTTGCCGCCGAGATCATTGGTACATTCGTCTTAGTCTACACGGTCTTCTCCGCTACTGACCCCAAGAGGAGTGCGCGCGACTCTCACGTCCCTGTAAGCTTCCTATCTCTCGTAGTTTAGATAATATCACTGAAACGATGTCGTTGCAAATTGTTAATCGGCCAAGAGTAGAATAATATGCATTTAATGGGGGGGCATGGAGACCTCTACGTAGAACATGTTTTTCTTGGTTGATATTCGAAATCTTTTTTTTTTAGAACCATGAAAGTTATGGACTTTAGATCCGTAATGTTCTTTGTTTTAAACGTTGTTTGAAATCATGACACAGAAAATCAACTCACCATTAAACTATCAGTAATAGTGTTTAAAAAATCGGATTAGACGGCGTTTATATACTTGTTGTACCACAAATTTAATGAAAAATCAGTTTAAGCATACAAAAAATAGTGTTAGATTTTAAAATTAGCAAAGCAACCGTCTAGTCTATAATTTTCTATAAATCTTTTAATTATGGTCAAACGATTTTTTTTAACATTGGTTGATATTCTGGTAGGTCTATTTTTTTGTCTAGACTTTATATGGATGAATCTCTGATACAGCTAACCGGTGTTTCAGTACATGTTAAAAGTCTGATAGACCGGGTAGTAGCTTTCGAATTTTAGTATCGTGAATGTATAGTAAATAATCTGCTCTGTAAACTTACTTTTATATTTGGATATTTAGATTTAACTAGATATTATGTAGATTTTGCCAGGCTAGCTTCTAGATTCTCCATTATAACAAACGACAGAATAGGACATTGGTCATCTAAACTTTTTGTCTTTCACGCCTATCTCCATCATATGTGAATGTCCTTTATTATAAATGGTCCCAAGGTTCATTTGCAACCACGTATCCTCCTCTCAAACACAACTATTAATAATAATATTTAGAAGGCTTACACTATGTCCCTCGTGAATTAGTAAAATAACATACATCTTTTGTTATTGCTGATGATGTGGTAATATTGAAGGTATTGGCTCCATTGCCAATTGGATTTGCGGTGTTCATAGTTCACTTAGCTACGATCCCAATCACGGGCACTGGCATTAACCCTGCAAGAAGTCTCGGAGCTGCAATCATCTACAACAAGGACCAAGCTTGGGACCATCATGTTCGTATTTACTGTCTATAGCATTTTACTTCTTAGTCTTCGATATCACCTTTTGACAAAGTTTTATTAACGTTTTTTTTTCTATTTTTTACAGTGGATATTTTGGGCGGGTCCGTTTGCGGGTGCAGCCATAGCGGCTTTCTACCACCAGTTTGTGTTGAGGGCTGGTGCGGTGAAGGCGCTAGGGTCTTTCAGGAGCCAGTCTCGTGTTTAGCTTTGACTCTCTCCCTCAATTATGAAAGAGAGTAGAGAGAAGACAATAAAGAGTGGCTTTTTAGGTAATGTTAGATGGTTGGAACCTAGCGACGTGTAGTATCTTAGTTCTAGCTTTGGTGAAGAGAGATTTTGAGTGTGACTTGTGGGTCAACTTTGAAATGCTACTTCTCTATTAAATCTATATGTCGCTCTATTTTTTTTACCAGCTAGTGTTTTGATATTCCATATGATAAAGCTTTCCACGTGAGAGTATAAAGGCCACCCTATATTTACACGTGGAAGAGTATGCTTACTTTAAGAAATTACTAATATATAGTATTTTTTTTTTGTCATCTGAAACTACTATATTTAAGTGTTTTATTTGCCAATTCTTAAATTATGATTGTATGTACATGTCTAGTTTTCTTACGAAGCTTGATCATTAGTTTTCTTAAATTAAAAATACACTGATGAAAAAACATAGATGTATTTTGTATTCAAAACAACGGGGTTTTGATACTGAAGCCCAAGAAGCACAATAAATATTCATTAATAATTAAGAGTGTGATTGGTAAGCATCACAGTAAATAAGAATACTTAAAATAGATCAAATTTTGGAGTAAAAGTGATTGATAGGAGAAAAGTGTCGGATTAAACAAAATAATAAGAGTGTGACTGTTCCAAATAGCGATATAATTTTGGTGGAAACATAATTTACCATTTTGCACTTTTAAATAGTTACCAGCTATAGAACAACTAAATATGTTCACTTGATTAGTTTAATAAGAGCAAAAGTTAGAGTAAATAACTTTTTCTCCAAATATACTATTGCTATATGTGACATACAATTACAATATATATTTACTAATCACATTCTAAAAGTTAGAATCAAAGTAAATGTTTTCTTCTTTAAAGTTGTCAGTGTATGTAGCAAAAGACTTTTAGAGGTAAATATATTACTATGTTTTCTGCTATTATTTCGCCAATCAAGTGAACATATCAATTTATTTATTTTTTGGTTGACAACTGTTCAAGAAGATCAAAAATAGTTGTGCTTTTTATATTACTGTTTGTGTTAGAGTAAAATGTTGAGTTGAGTTCCCCCTTTTTCTTTTCTTTTCTATTCTATTATTTTTATTCTCATTCACTCTTTTTAAATTGCTTTGAGTTACTTCACTAATAACCAATCTAACCCTAAAACTAGAATGAAAAATGGATTATTATACTTTTGTTTAAACATTGGCTAGGAACACAGTTAAATATGATTAAATTAGTTTTCCAACTGAAATGTTATCGCCTTTTTTTTGGATAAACTGAAATGTTATCGATAAACGTGACTACAAAACATGCGTACAAAGGTTTGGGGTCGTAACTCTTCTGATTTTGATGGGACGTGAGAAAAAGAACATGTGCCTTGTTAAGTACGCAGAGAAATGATTATTGTTTCTATCATACTTGTTGTGTTGCCCTTTAAGTTAGGAATGTATCACCACTAATAACTGTTGGCTCATAGAGTATTGGATTAGAAAGGGATGGAAAAGACGAGTTGAGAGGTCAAATTAAGTGGCTCATCATAAAGGACCTTAACAACTTTGTCTTCCATGCGCATTATTTGAAACCCACATGATGAAAATAGGTTTGGCACAAGCCAATCGACAAAGCTAATCTTTCCATTCAACCAAATTTCGTTATTGAAAAGCAAGATCTTAATCATCTTTTATATGAAATACAGGGCAACATCATCATCATCATTCACATTATAACTCAACCAAATATATTTTATTTTTATCATATGGCCATATTTTTCTTCTTCCAACAACTTTTTGGTATTATTAAAAACTGATGATAATTATTTTAATTATATATAAAGTTTATATGCTTTTTATAAATGTATATTTTTGTAGACAACCATTAATCTCCTGCTTTATTACATAACAAAATTTAAATATGTTTTTTTTTTCTCAAGTAGAAAAGGCCGGTGTACATGTGTGGGCCTGTGGCTCATTAGTTGGAACCGCAACATGTTCGGTCCGATAGAGCCCAAGTAGAGACGCACCAAATTGGGGTTTATCACAAAACAGAAAGTCGAAGCTTCTTTCTCAACTTTGTCGCCGAAGATTACAACCAGAGGTCTCGTCGATGGCTGCTAGGTTTCTTAGTTTGAGACGCGCCTTATCTCTCTACCTCACTAATCAACAACCTCGGCTTCCTCTGTTTCAAGGTTTCATCTTTTTTCTTCTCAAATCTTTCATATCTTCTTCCGCTATGTTTCATGAGGAGAATGTGTAAAAAAGGATCCTTTTGCTGTTGTTTTGATTCCTTGTTATAGTTTAGAACTTGAAATAATATAAAAACTCGTCCTTTAGAGTTTCCCAATCACTGAATCATGGTAATCTGTCCAAAATGATGAGCAGAGATGTGTGTAGAAGAGATAAGGTCTTGGACTTTGATGTCTTGATTTTAACATAGACATAGATTTGTATATGTAAGGTAGATTTTGGGAGCCTTCTTAGTGATGATAGGACTCATAGTCATCTAATATAATTGCCTTTGCTTTGCCTTTTTTTTGTTTTTTTTTTTAAAGTTAGAGAAGGCCAATGAAACTGAATGTTCATTCAAGTTCTTTATCTTGGAACATATTAAGGCATTGAAACAATAAGCAAGAAACTGATTTAAGTTTTTATTTTGTCCTGGCTAAGAGATGTGTTAGGCATGGATTAAGTTAGTATTACAAGACTTTTATCTCTTGTCTAAACACTGTTTGCATCTTTGTCTGGTCTTTCTTCTCTTGATTCGAGGGCTCTTACGCAACTCTGTGACCTTCTCTTGTCTCTTAGAAAGCTCGTTCACCAATATTTTCATCGTAGGAGTTTCCTGTGATACTGACTGTTTTAGCTGCGTTGTAAATTTATAACTAAGCATTTAAATGGTTCTCTCATTTTTCTGAGAACAATCTCAGCAGGTAAGCTTTCACAATCAAAGTCACTCTTGAGCAGAGATCATGCATATGTGGGATTACTTCAGAGGCAGTTCTGTGTAGCCCGTGAGGCTAGTGAAGCTTCTTCAGTAACCAATGGCTGCTGCAACTCTTCAAACTCTGTTGCTGAACTTTCCAAAGCTCCTTCCACCTCCCCTGCAACAACAGCCTCTGAGGAACTGATTGTGAAGTACAAGTCCCAGTTGAAAATAAACCCGAGGCATGACTTCATGATGGTGTTTACCTGCAAGGTCTGTGAGACGAGGTCTATGAAGATGGCCAGCCGAGAATCATACGAGAAGGGCGTTGTGGTTGTACGATGTGAGGGGTGTGATAATCTACATTTGATTGCAGACCGTCTTGGTTGGTTTGGAGAACCTGGAAGCGTGGAGGATTTGCTCGCTGCTCGCGGAGATGAATTCAAGAAAGGTTCCATGGATTCTCTTAGCCTTACAGTTGAAGATTTGGCTGGAAAAAAGATGTCCAATGAATAGAGCTAGAAGCTCTTCGTTGCTTTTAGCTATATCATATCCACTACTCGTGACTTTTTAATATTAATTTTCCAAACCATATTGGTATTATAATTATAATGTGAATACACTAAGCTTTGATTTTTACATCAACGTTAAGTATTACCAGTAGATAAGACATAGTGTAAGAGGTGGCTTTGGCTCTTTCATTACGGCCATTTGAATCTTTGATGCAGCTTGCACCTGTTAGTTTTAGTTGTAAGCATCAGAATGATGTTGGTTTTGGTGTGCCATGTGGATCTGTTTAATGATAAATTTTGAAAGTTTCTTTAACGTTAGTACGGCAATGATTCAATTCAACTGTATCTTGAAGCCACAACTCAAGAACTTGTACATATTTGTTATGAAATTCAAGAACAAACTTGATTTAACCATATCAACCGTTGACAATAAAATCATGAGATATTGCTAAGAATTGCAAAAATACATACTATGAAATATATATTAACATTTAGATTTTATACTTTAGTGATTATTGTTTAGGGTTTAGTGTTATAAGGAGTAAAATTGAGTTTCTACATTTTTTATAAATATTTTAAAAAATTAATTGAGTATATTTTCATTAAAAAATTAAGTTATTATTGAAAATAATAAATTTAAAAAATTGTATCAAACTTACAGTAAAAATGAAATTTCCCCTAAAATCATCATCTTCACATGCTTTCTTATTTATTTTACAACTTAGTTTCCAAGTAAACTCAACACGTTCTAAGTTGTTTGGTATTATTAATTTCACACTTGTGCATTATGAATCCATTGACCATTTTTTTTAACTACGTTCAACTTGAAGGGGGTGTTTGCCTTACGTGGCTTTTGTTAATTACTGAAACCAATCTTATACTACTATATAGGTATAATAGGAGATAATTATCCCAACTATTATTTTGCAAACCAATTACTGTAAATCAATTCCATAAGAGTTCACAAGACATTTACAAACATTTATGAAGAGACATTTTCTATATGTATATATCTAAAAACTGATGATATACAGTAACTTTATGCTTTTATAAAAGTTTTCTTGTAGACATGTTCTAAAAATCGGTTTAGGCGGCACCTAGGCCTCCGTTTAGGCGGCAACTCGGTCATGTCTGAATCGATTTTTTTAATATTCGATTTATATCGATCTATATGATTCAAATCGATTTAAACTATTCGAAATCAGTTAAAATCGGTTAAAATCTATATAAATTAGTCTAAATATGTTGATTTAAGCAATAATGTTAGTATAAATCCACAAATTTATCTAATTTCTTTTGTTTTACATATTTAATTTTTATAATTTATCATAATAATTTTATATTTCTATTTAAAAATTAAAATATTTTATATAAATGTCGTATATATAAAATAAATCAATAATTCGTTAACGTCTATGCTTCGTCTAGGCCCCGAATAATTCGCATAATCGCTACTCTCGCTTAGTTACCGCCTAATGATTTTTTGAACATTGGCCATTATTAATCTCTTGCTTATTAGATAACAAATGTTAACTATGTTGAGTTTGCCAAAAATGCTTTATTCCTATCCTCAAAGTAGAAAAGAAAAAGAATGGCCGGTCTACTTTGTGGGCCTATGTCTCATCGGTTGGAGCCGCAACATGTTCGGGTCCGATGGAGCCCAAGTATGGAAGAAGAAGAAGATACACAACAAACTCGAACCTTCTTTCTCAAACTTTGTCTGCCGAAGAGAATCTTTTTTTTTATTTTCTTACCCAGAAACCAGATTCACACCCAAATCTTCCTTCCAAATCCTTCCGAAAGAAGACAAAGTGATGTCGGATTCTTTAGTGACGGCGATATACAGTTGGTTCACACCGACAGTACTATTCATCTTCCTCAACTTAATAATTGGCACCATTGCAATCACCTCTTCTCTATCTTCCAAATCCAACGACCCAAACCAAACTCAGATCCAACGCTCCCCTTCCGTGATTCACCGTCTCAAATCCATTAACTTCTCCTCTTTCACTTCCCCACCTCCAGACAAAACCCATCTCCAGTTCCCTCCTGTCGGAACTCCAGACAACAACGATAAAGAACCAGCTTCGATAGAACAGAACCAGCCTTTTCTTTCTAGATCTCCTTCTGTTCTCCACAGAATCAAATCTTTCAATCTCTACAATTACATTTCTCAAGAACCCACCACCGTCGTTGAATCACCACCACCGCCGTCGTCGCCGTCTGTCCCCGCCGTCGAGGAAGAGGAAGAAGACACAAGTCCGAGTCTTGAAGAGGTTTACAGTAAGCTGAATCTGAACCATGTGGCTCGGACGAAGTCTGATACCGAGCCAGCTTCTGGTGTTGCACCACCGAAACTTCCCAAGAAGATGAAGAAATCAGCGAGTACTAAGTCTCCGTTCTCTCATTTCGAGGAAGACGGCGACGCCGTGGAGGCTCGACGGCCGGAGACGGTTAGAGTCACGAGAGTGACTCCCGTGGAAGAAGCTGATGAACAAGTTGATGCTAAAGCTGATGATTTCATTAATCGTTTCAAGCATCAGTTGAAGTTGCAGAGGATTGATTCCATTACCAAGTACAAGGAGATGGTCCAGAAGAGAAACGACAAATGATGGGGGTCTGTTTCTTAATTATGTATTAATTTGAGGACTGGTTCTTATAATTACTTGGTTGTACTCTCCAAATTTGATGTAATGGTTTTCTTTTTTTTTCAGTGTGCTTTATCCAATTTGTGAACTGTGACCGCTCTTTTCACCAATTATTTACTTCTATGCTGTTTTCATATTGATTTTTGAGATATAAGATCTATTGTTGTTATGGTAGGAGGTTCATGAGTTTACCTGTTTGTGGTATAAATTTATAACCGAACATTTTAATGGTTCTCTCAATTTTGTTGAAAATAACCTCAGCAGGAAACTTTCAGGATACCGATTCGGATTCGAATCAAATTTTTAGATTTTGGATTCACTTTCCTAAGTTAAACTCCATTGGTTGGGTTTGGTTAAAAACCACTACTAGCACTTGAATACCGCAGAGAAAATAAAATAGTTCGTTGTATTTTTATATTAATTCTAGAAATAATATTAGACAATTTTTTAAATATTTATTTTAAGTTTTTATCACTAAAATAACGTTTAATAAAATATAATTAAAATAACATTTTTATTTTTAAAATTTAATTTTAAAAAATATATTTTAAATTTTAACTTTAAAATTTCACCCATAACTCTAAATCCTAAATTTATATTAATTAATTATAAATATATAAATTTATATTTACATCTTTAAAAAAACATATTTTGATATTTTTTCTTTAAAAATTATTTTTGTAATAATTTTTTGTATAAGATTATCCTAGAATATTTTTTAATAATATTTGTATTATAATTTAATGGGAATAGACTTTGATTTTTAAGCAATCATAGAGCACAAGAGAACGACTTTGAGACATCTATTGTTATTCTACTTAAGACTGCCACGTTGGTCTTGGTTGGAGAATTGTAGTTTTGGTCCAAACTAGTTTATATTAAGTTCCTTGGCAATTCCCATATTTGACAGTAGGACCAACATGGTTAAAAATGTAGTAAAAAATTGAAAGAAAACATAAACTCCTGAATCTACTGATGAGAAGAGAGAAGAAAGTAGTGAAGCAATTTTTGTACATACGAATCAAAATCCTCAAGTCTGAGAATATAAGAGTTGCAAAAAAAAGCAGAGACAAACCAAAAATAAGGTTTAAATCAACGTTATTCTAGTAGGCATCAGCAGAGAAGTCATAGTGATAGAGATGGCTTTGGCTCTTAGCTTGCATCCATAGGGAGAAGGAGATTTACATTTGCATGAGACTTGAATAGATAAGGCTTAGTCTCCATCCATGGATCTTTTTTATGTTCTCTGCTTGGATCTTGATGCAGCGGTTCTTTTACCCATTTTCACTATTTTATTTTGATTGTTGAACAATTATGCTGTAAGATATGATAAATATTAAGAGACTAAAACTAAAAGAGTACAACAAACGTAAAGTAAACTTACACCTTTTAAAAAATATATTATTTCGAGATGCCAAAAAAAAAAGTTTGCATTTTCTTGTATGTAAATAAGTTGGTTGTGGACATAAATTAAAGTTCACCCACTGAGAAAAAGATGACAATAATCGATTTAAAGAAAGTGATAGTGCGGTAATAAATCTCCACCAACTTAAATAAAATGGATAAAATAATAGTTTTTATTTTTTTGGGTAAAGCAAGTGATCATTTCTAGGTGTTCAACTTCTCAATGATCTTTGCAAGGGCTGAATAGGTGCCAAGGGCTGAACATACTGCTCCTACGGTCATAATTACGATACAAATCGCCACCTACAAGACACAGAAATATTGTTGTCAAGAGAGGATATGCATATTAATTGCACTGTATCTCCAACTCTACTTTATAATTCACTCTAAAATTGAATTAAAGTAAAAATGTTATAATAATATTCTATTTCACACCTTAGTAAAAAATGAATTTATTATATATATAGACTTATTTATTTTTGTTCATCATTTTATTTTTTATTGTAAAACAAAATATTATTAGAGCAAAATTTAACTCTTTTACAAAGTTACTATATTTTAGAGTAAATCATAAGAGATGGTAATCAGAGCCGGCTCAATGCAAATAAGGATCTTTGGACAAATATTTTTTTAAATAAGGGGCCCTTAAAGTAAAAATAATTTAAGCTACATTTTTTAAAATATATATTATTTTGAAGAAAATAATTTAAAATGACTATTAAACTAAATAACTATTTTATTTATTTTTACAATTAATTTTAATATTATTATCTAGTTTTTATATGTTAACAAAAAAAAATAAAAAAAGAAGAAATTTTGGAATGTGCCCTGCGGCGGTCAGTGCGATCGGCCCATATGTTAAGCCGGCACTGGGTCTAATAGACATTAGAGATACGTACCTGCGTAGGGGTTACTTTTCTCCTTAAGATGCTCAAGAAACAAGCGGGCGGTAGTATCAACGTCTGTGTCCAGAGAAACACAACATTCATATGAAAATGCAAACTATATATGAATTTTCTTGCATAACAAGAAACTTCACATATATATATATATATAGTAACTTACAATGAGCATTGTCAAGAATGATCCAATCAATGACATGACAAGGCCTGCAAGACTTGAATGTCAATAAGTGCAAAGAGAGTAACACTTTTTTTTTTAGAATTTTCGAGTGTGCTTTACCGAAAAAAGGAATGGCAAGACCAACGAGCAGAGTAGAGAAGGCCAGTGCGCTTCTAATGGCGATTGCATAGAAACGTGACTTGCCATGGTTTGATGGTAGTAACTCCTCAAGACTCATTGCAACCGGAGATAATGTCAATGCATATGTGATTTCTTTCTGTTAAGGCCACACAATTTTTCTTTTTCCATTGATGATGATAGTATATGTGAATAAGGTTTTGGAAATTAAGACATAAGTAAAAAGGTTTCTTAATTAGAAAAGGATATTTGGTAAATGGACTGACTACCTGCAAAAAGGGTTTAAACAAATGTTAGCTCTTGTCTTAAATCTTTCACATATTACAAGAAAAGCACGATAAGAAGTAGTATAGTAGTTAAAACTTAGTACAAAATTAACCACATCAAGCTAGTAAATCAAGAGCATTTTAATGAGAATCATCCCTATTTCTTCAAAGCTACAAAAAAAAACTTACTGTGGTCCACAAAGCGATCTTAGATGCAACCAAATCTTGAGGCATATTGAGAGTAAACTGTGATTCTGTTGATTCTCCGAACATGCTATATCCCATGACAGCGACACCCGCATACATCAAAGTACAAATTCCAAAACTGCAAAGTAATTAAAAACTCTACTTCAGAAACAAAGAGTTTCCAAATATTTATAATGTTTTTATAAGATGTTACCATGTCAAGAGAACCGCAGGAAACTGAGAGGGTTTGGCCATTGAAGTATAAATATTTGGGAAAACACCATGCCCTGAATAACAGTAACCATAGAGTCCTACAGAAACTGGTAGTGTTGCTAAGTTCAGAGGAGTTCCTTTGCTGTGGATTCCAACTTCATCAATCAAACCGACCCAGAACAAGCACAAAACTACTAAAACTGATGCAATGACCCCTCCAGCTGAAAAATAGAAACCAACCATACCATATACTGTTTTTAGTACAGAACCAACATTGAATAAACCAAAACTCATCAAAAATTATATTTTCTTAGCTAAAGTATATAACTGAAGATAGGTTTTGTTATATATATATTAAAATAAATTATTTACAGCTTTGAGCCGAAAATCGAACTGAACCAAAATTTTCAAACCTAATCAGTTCAAAATTTGGTTACAGTTTAATATAAATATGTTAAAAAGTGAAACAACTAAACCGGAATCAAACTGAAAACATAATGTTCACTCCTAAACCATTATGGATCTGAAAAAGTTAGATGATTCCTTGAAGGATACAAAGAATCATCTTTAGATCTTTATACCTGAAATGTAACTTAATATACTGAGATCTCGAAGCCAAACGGTGGGGAGAACAGCAATGGTGGTAAGGAGAGCAAACAGATGAGGCGCATCTAAATGAAACCCTCCAATACTCAAAGCAGCATTTGGAAATAATGATGAAAGATTGTCACTTTCCAAAATTATGTATTCAACACTCATAGCCTACATAGAGAGAACATAGAAAACATATCAGGTATGTAACTTTATCATATCAAAAGAATATTCAGTATCTATATAAGGCAATTGCATAACTCTTTTGTCCTATTTACAATAGCATTTCAGTATATGTGGTGTTGATAATTTTCAACAATATGATTTACTTAAAACCAAATAATCCAAGTATAAAACAAGAGAGGGGGATACACTATGGACCCTGAGCAAAGGTGTTGTGCTACTCCACATGTGGTCCATTGCTACGAATTAAGATCCGATTTAGATATTTATTTTTATTAAAAAATTGTTGTCTTTATTAATAAACTTATAAAGTAAACTATTGGAGGAACTGCAAGTTGTACTTACATATAGCTCCAGATAAAGTATTACCTGCAATCAAAAAGAGGAAGCTAACTATAAAATGTGACATAAATGATATCTTATAAACCTTAGATTTACAATATATAGAGTGATGAGTTTCTTAGTAAATTCACTGATAAAATGTTGTTGTACTCACGGAGACAAGGATGCGGCCGGTGGTACCAAAAGCAGCATGGCCAATATCAGGATAGGTCTGGATGTCGGGGTGGCTATCGAGGCAGTAACGCAAAAGCAATCCAGTGTAAAAACAAAGAATACCAAATGCAAAGAGAATGAGAAGTCCCAACCATCCTCCTTCCTTCACAGCATATGGTGTTGACAATATTCCAACCCCACATAGAACATTCACCCCTGCACATGTGTGTGTGTATCTATGTCATCACTCAAAAAGTATTTTAAATTAACATGTAGTAGGACTGGCTCTAAGACTTTCGAGACTATAGATTTAGTAAGAACTTTAATAAACATTTTTTTACACTATTTCTATATAAACTAGTTTTTAAAAAATTTGAGAGCGAAAGCGAATGTTTTAATTGGTTGTGCCGAGAAAAGATTCTGAAAATAAGTGTCACCATTTACATTACCAAGTAGTTTTCATGAAGCTCACCATTAAGAACAGCTTGTCCGAATGAGCTATCTTTGGAGATTGCCATTTCATGAGACACTATTGATGAGGCTTTGGATGGAAGTAAAGAATGAGAGCTACGTTTACGCTTTGCTGCTTCTTCATCTACTAGCAGAGGTTTTGTAACAGCAGGTAACGATTCTGGAGTATGTCTTTTTGTTAAGGACGTGAAAGAGCTTCCAAATCTTGATAATGAAGAATTACCCAAAAAACCAGGACTGGGAGATGGTAGACTTCCATATAGATCAATAGATTGCCTAAAAGATTATAACAGAGTAACATGAAAATGGTTAGGATCCAAATAAAATGTTACAAATTTGAGAATCATGGTTATATAACCTGTAACTCTTTGGCCATGCAGTTGAGTATGAGCTAGGTTTAGAATGATGGTGGTTTTGATTGTGAGTATCAGAATAATCAGAGAAAGCTCCATCATCTTCTTGTTCGGACAAGTTCTTTCTCTCGTCCTCTCCATCACTCTCAAGGTAGAGGCTCTGATCTGAAGATGAGTGATTCATTTTTTTTCACAACCCTTATCCTATAAACTCAACTTAGATTTTAGTGGAATCTTTAAATTACAAAAGACAAAAATATTTGATTCAGAAAAAGTAGGAGTTTAGGCGAATGAAAGGGCAAACGAAGACCTGGTCGAGGGCAAACTATATGAGTAAAGAGCCGTTAAAATGTGAGTCATTCATATATAGCAATCAGATTTAACTATGGTTAAGTTAACGTAACTATAGTTCAATGCATTATCCTTTTAATTATAACTCACTGAATATCTTAAAAAATAAACTTTTATAGTATTAAATTGTATTTATTTGGAACTGTAAATATAATAAACCATAAACACTGAATTTCAGTTTATCTATATACACAATTTCAGAAATGGTAAGAAATAAAATAGTAATTATTCCTTCAAACAACTTTTCTGTTATATCAAGAATGATTGAATAAAATAACAGAAATTGCACCTACTAACTAAGAAAAAAAAACAAAATTAACAAAATAACCAAATTTCCTTTTCTCTCCTACTTCTCTTCCTATCTCTCTCTACTCTTTCTCCCAAAATCTAATTTCTTTCTTTTTTTGGTTATTTGGCAAAACCCATAAAATAATATATCAAAATATCCTCTATAAATAAATGATTGAATAAAATAATGTATCAAAAATATCATCTATCGATAATTATCTGACAATTATTTTCTTCTAGCATATTTTTACTTTACCTATAATGAAATGGTTTTCCACAGATAAATTATCAGCAAAACAAAGTTTTTATCTTTAGATTAGTGATTATTTGTACTATATGTGTCAAATTTATCAATAAGTATTTTTTTACTTGCAAATGTCACATGCGCTGTCAAGATTTTACCAACAAAAAACATTACATATATATATATATAACATGCACTAAGAATAACGAATTAGATAAAACCTACAATAATCATCTTGACTGTTTTGAAGGTATACATCTGCGTTTGTGTTTTATCCAATTATAAATTGATTATATATCTCTTTTACTTTTTCAATCCTATATAACTTATTTAGGTTCAAAGATACAAATCAATATGATTTTGTCTTTCATCGTTTTTCTATTAATTTTACATTAAAAAGGAATAATGAGAAAACCGCATTGGCAAGGGTAGAACCACGTCCACATGGTGTGCATGTGGATCTGTTTAATGATAATTTAAATTTTTCTTAACGTTAGAACGGCAATGATTCAACCGTATCTCGAAGCCACAACTCAAGAACTTGTACATATTTGATATGAAATACGAAAACGAACATGCCCACATTTAATCTCTTTTTATTCGCCGCTTCTAGCTATATAAATATGTTAGTCTTCACATGCTTTATTGTATCTTATAGTACTTATTTTCAATTATTTTCCAAGTAGATTCAGCACGTTCTTAGTTGTTTGGGATTATTAGTTTCACACTTGTGCATTATGAATCTATTGGCGATTTATGATGGTTCATGTTTGTCTGTGCAATAGATGATAAGAAAGCTTGACACATGCAAACATGAACACCCATCACTAACTCTTTTATTATTATGAAGTTTTATATTAATATTGCAATGTCTGATTATTCGTCAGTAAAACTTAGAACTGTAAATAACATATGACGTTAGTGTCGCCGAAAAGATTTATTCAAAAATCTATTATATATCAACCTCAGTTAAAAGGACCTGGCCAGTTAACTCCTTTCTAAATAAATCAATGTAATATTCATCGGACGCCAGATTATTCTAACATGAATGGTCCATAAAATCGTCTCGTGTTAGGAACAAACATCTCTCTCCTATATGAGAACTACCATATTAAAACCTAATATATCTTGATCACTAGAGCCGACCTTGGACAAAGTTAGATGAAATATTCACCTCTGGCTCCTAAAATATTTAAAGAAAATTACATACACGTAGGTTCCCAAATTTATAAAAAGATATTTTTTATTGTAATTTTTACTAAATTGTTTACAATTTCCAAAATCGCAAGTATTCTTGTTGATGCTAACATCGCTTTCTTCAAATTTATTCTATTAAAATAGAATTTATAATCTTTTTCATGTATGATATTTTAAAATGGACATTTCCGTAAAAAAATATTTACATTATTTTTTGTATTTGAATAATAGAATCTTAACAATATTTTCAGTTTCCTTATTTATTTTCTTTCATGAATTTATGAAGCGTTTATTTCCTTATTTATTCATTTTTTCTAATCAAATTATAACTAACTTAATGTTAACCATTATATTTTATACTTACTTGCTTTAACCATTAAAAATATGTGAGTAGAGTATTTTTGGTTAAAATTGATTTATAACATCTAGTATAAAATACAATAAAATCAATTTTGGATTATAAACCAAACATATTAATAAAACAAACTTAACCAATAAAAAATATCTATATATCAATGACTATAAAATATATTTTATTAAAACTGAAATAGTTTTTAGAAGTAAGTTTTCTTTTATCCTAATAATTACAACATGTGTCACTAAATTATAACTATTAATTAATTAACCTCAAATCATTTTTCTTGTATTAATCTCTAACAAAACTTAAGCTTATTATCTAATCGGACTAATCTCTAATCGGATTACTTTGTAACCAATTTTTACAGTGAAATTAAATAAATTTAATTAAATATGACATACGAACTATAAATGTTACATATTAATAATATTATTATTAACAACTTGTGTTCCCAAGTTTCTAAAGACTTGATTTAATTTACTCCATTTTACATGCATTCTTTTACCAGTAAAACACAACCAATGAAATTGGATGTAAGGTTAAGAAGTTGCAGTGATTTGGATGCAAATGTGAAATAGATCTTTAAGGTTTTTTTTTAATCTCGAGCAAAACATACGATCTTAAAGCTTGTAATTGAGACATTGGGACAAGTGGCAGTAAGGGACAACTCACTCATCTAACCGGTGAAGGGATCGACATTAGACATTAGTTCCTAAACTTTGACGTGTCATCAAGCATCCATATGGTGTTCTCTGATTGGTTAGATCTCAGATTACGTAGTTGTAATACCAGTAAGAAGATCTAATAACATGATATAACACGTGTCGACTTTTCCTTCGTGTTCAGACTTCAGATTGGACTTTAGGATCGAATTAGGTGTGTACAGTTGGATTCTCACACTCTTGCCATTTCTTAATCCGTTGTTTCAATGTTTACGTCGGAACGTAAGATATTTTCTCAGTTATATCCTCTCTATTATAATAGTTTTAGATATTTATTATTATCTTTTTTCCCCAAAAGATCTTTTAATATTTCAATAATATAATAAAATATGAAACTATATGACTTAATAACAAGTGAATGAATAATCGAATTATTTAGAGTAATATTATCGACATTTCAGAGGTTTTTTTAGTGCAAATTTTAAAAACTTAAAAACATATAAATAGAGTTTTTAGAGAGTTTTTTACAAAAATATAATAAAATAAAAACTTATAAGGAAAAAATATTATCGTTTTTTGGAGAAGAAATTATAAAAACAAAATATATATATGTGTCATATCCTTAGTGTTAAAATATAAATTATATCAAAACTATAGATAAGGTCAAATATCTCAAATAGACTATTTTGAAGTTTTTGTCACAAAAATAACACTTAAGAAAAAAAATAACCAAAATAGATTTTTTTTATTTTAAAAATTTTAATATTTTTAAATTTTTATTTAATTATAAACTTCACCTCCAAAACTCAACATCGTAACTCTAAACTCTAAGTTTAGATTAATTAACTCAAAGAGTATAAATATATATATACACTTTTTAAGAAAATATATTTTGATTATTTTTTTCTTTGAGTGTTATTTTAAGGACAAAAACTTTTTAAAGTCTATTTTGATTATCTCATGAAAACTGTAATAGAATATCCTGGCGGTGATGATGTTTTTTTTTGACTAAGGGCGATAATGATGTTTTTGCAAAGCATTTTACAAATCACACTAGATTAATAAAACATTTGGATATATTTTTCTTCTAAATAACCAATCTTTTAGTTATGTATTATTGCACACAAACCATAATTAACTATTTTATTTTGTATGTAATAATATTTCTGCCAATTTTTAATGGAGTAGTTTACGTTAAAATCAAATGGGTTGAAAAAGTGTTAAATAATGACGTGGAATTTTGACTTGGAAAATCCAAGTTTGGAGAAGGTTTGGAGTTATAAGAAGCACGAGCATTATCAAAAAAAAAGTGTTATGTGAGTTGTTCTTTCCCAACCACGCAAGGATACACATACGTATCTTGGTCAATACAAACACCTCAGCAAACACACACACACATAGCTAGACCTATATATATATATCATCCCCTTCAAGTCCTATGAACACAAGCATTACAGAGCAACGGTTGATAGCTTAAGACACACACACACACACACAAATGCTGAGATTCATTTCCTTCATTGTGTTGTTCTATATATTTCTTTTATCTTTTTCTCCCCAAATGACCTTTGTTAATGCATCAAGACCAATAAGGGAGAACAATAAGCCAGGGCACACGAGCTTGAATACATTTTACACAAGCGGTAGCGAACAAGGCAAACCTCAAGGTGGTGCGATGAATGATTGTCTGCCAAAGGGATTTCGCTTCAACTCTGGTCCTAGCCGCTACATAAACAACCATGCTTTAGGTTCAACACTTTGTTCTACATCAGATAAAGCCATTCCTAAGCCATAAAAGTAATTAATAAAAGGCTCTATGCATCTCTCATGAATTTGTATATTGTTTGAACTCTCTGTGCTTGGGTTTAGTTCTTGAATAACCCATGTATTTATTCCTTAATTTGTTGTTGGGCTTGTATTAATTTGTATATACAATATTTAAGCAATACTGTCACATTAACATATATCATATGTGAAAAAAGCAAAATTGTCTGCTTTTCACAACTCCTGTGTACGCGTACCCCACCACAACCATGGTCACACAAAACATAATTACTACCACACAAATTTACCTAAGCATAATTTAAAACTTAATTTACATTATTAAGCAGTTAATATTCTTCTTGTTGCTTTGCAAACATAGCCATTATGTTATAGATATTAGTAGATGCATTGACAAAATAAAAACACCACTCTCCTAATAACAAGTCAAACTTTTTTTAATCAGGTTATGCAGTGAAGACCAAAGTAATATCTTGTTCTTAAGCTGCAACTATCATGTCATTGGTTTTTTTTTTATAAGTTTAATTTTAAATACATAACTAATTTAAATTAAAAATACTAATACTTTATTAATAAGAATTTCAAATTAGCATCTTTATAGTTGGAGGTGCTCTAAGTGGTTAGTAGGTCAATGAAGTGATGTCCCAAAAATGATAAAAAAACAAGAAACATAAAAACATTTTTGTTAGGTTATAAAGAAACTTATTCCCACACCATAAAATCTTGTAATATTATTGTACATAGCAAGAAACTTTGGAAATCATATATGATTCTTTTTAAATTTGCAAAATAGTTTTATACATATGATTTTAATACACAAAAAATGGTTTGACAAAAAAATATTAAAAAATTTAGTTACCGCTTTACAAATAAAGTTTTTTTTAACTCCTTTATAAATAAAGTAATAGCCTTTAAAATAAAACTCGAGAATCGTTGGCAAAGTCAAGGACGATCCTTCTTCTTCTTCCTCGACTCGCTGCCATCAACCCCCAAAACTTGGATACGATCTATCATCAGCTGTAATCTCTGCAGTCTCATCGATTCTCTGCTTAGAGATAAAGCTATGGGATGTGCTGCTTCTCTTCCAGGCAAGTTTCTCCCTTTTCTTTCTCTGTTTTGTTTGAATTTATCATTCTCGGTGTTCGATTATTAACTGAGAAGAACCTATTCGCAAGACCCTCGTGACCAATTTCGAAAAAGGAGAAACCTTTGGGGTTGAATTAGAAACTTCACCAAATTTGCGTCTTTTAGGGTTTCCGTGTTAAGAATCTGAGAAAACCAAATCGGTTGATGTGTGTGTTTTGTGTTTCAGATAGGAACTCTGGTGCGTTGAATGGTCTTAACAGTTCAGAGAATGCAGTTCCAGCAGATGCTAAGAATCTACGCGTAAAGGTGCGATCTTTGTGTTTAGCTTTTTTTTTTGTTCTCGTTGTGATCAACTTAGAGATTTATCAAAAAAGCGGTAAAGATAGCTAAGTGGAGTTTAACAGCTAAGAAAGTTCATGCCTTTATGATCTATGGTCTTGCTTTTATATATTAGATTATTCACATCTCTGAAACCAATGTTCAAGAAATTGCTAGGAGCTTTATATGAAATTATTGATTAGACGGGCGCCTAGACCAATTCTTTAAGCATCTGGACCAATTTTTGGAAAAAAATTGCTGTCTAGGCGACCGATTTTTAGAAGACTGTCTGAAACACATAGTTTAAGCTAGCTTTAAGTAGTGATGGAGAGAATACTCCTTTTATAGAATGGTGGAATGTTAGTAGCAAACCCTCAACTTTCTTCTCTTCGTTGCTATGTATAAGCGAGTAACTGTATTACATTATCTTTTTTGGAGCTGTAGTTGTGGTTGAGACTCTTATGCTACTGAAAGGACTGAGAGGAAAAGACTTCTTATCTTTGACTCATCTTCTTTGTTGCACATTTGCCTGTGTAGTATATTTTGTCTCTCAAGTTTGGCAAGGCAGAGTGCTAACTTTTGGGTTTACTTGAATGCAGTTAGTTCTATTAGGAGATTCTGGTGTGGGTAAAAGCTGTATTGTCCTCCAGTTTGTCCGTGGTCAATTTGATGCAACATCAAAGGTAAGTATCTAATTGCTATCTGACAATTCTTTTAGAGGCCGTGCTCTGATATATGTCATGGGAATAGCTATCAGAGTATTCTTAACTCCCATTGAATCTCAAAACTATTAGTTATGACTCAGGTAACTGTTGGAGCTTCATTCTTGTCCCAAACAATAACCTTGCAAGACTCTACCACAGTGAAGTTTGAAATATGGGATACAGCAGGGCAGGAGAGGTGTTAAGCTTGAAATATGTCTCATGGAGATTTGTGTTTCTTAGCTAATTGCCTTGCATGCTCGTTATAGCTTAATATGTGTTCACTTGATCTTTCTTAGGTATTCTGCTCTTGCTCCACTATACTACCGTGGAGCTGGAGTAGCTGTTATTGTGTATGATATAACAAGCCCTGAATCGTTCAAGAAAGCTCAGTATTGGGTTAAGGTATGTTTTCAAGTGTTGATTTCTTAAATGTTTTTGTGATTCATGCAATAGCTTCTGAGAATCTCAACTAGATGACTGAAAAATGACTTGTAGAAAGACCTATATAACCTTAGTAGAGTATAATACTACTCCCTCCGTTTCATATAAGTGTCACTTTAGGTTTTTACACACGGATTAAGAAAACAATTAATATTTGCATATTTTCTATATAAAAACACAATTACCTATACAACTAACCATATTTCAACCAATAGAAAAATAAACTGCAGCATAAAATTAATAAATTTTGCATCGAAAGTTGAAAACGACACTTATTTTGTAACAAAAAAATTTCTCTAAAACGACACTTAATATGAAACGTAGAGAGTATTTGATTTCCGTGGACCCATATGATGTAGATGGCTGAAACATTGGATTGGAAAAAGTTATATATTACCATAGAGAGTAGAACAACTATAATACAAGTCATATATCATATAATGTTTTTTTTCAACCTGCCTTTAAATCTAACAGGAACTGCAGAAGCATGGAAGCCCAGATATAGTTATGGCTTTGGTTGGTAACAAAGCTGATCTACATGAAAAAAGAGAAGTACCAACCGAGGTGAGTTTGTGCATAAACTTCTTCAACTAGATTCTGTAGAACATTGTGTGGTCACTTGCACTGTTCTTGCTTCTTCAGCTTGTCTCACATTCTTCAAATTCTTAACAGGATGGTATGGAGCTTGCAGAGAAGAACGGCATGTTCTTTATTGAAACGTCAGCCAAGACAGCAGATAACATACTTGAACTGTTTGAGGTGTGCATTTCTTTACCCCCTCATGATTTATGACCAATTTTCTTGTCATCTACAATGATTGAGCTCTTGTGATTTTGTTTTATTTCATTGCTTTGGATTTGGAGAATGAAATATAAATTGATAGGCAGTGAGATCGTTGGTTGCTAATTTGTAAAATAGTTTCATGTGTAGAAAGAAGGATTGATTATGAGTGATGTGTGTAAATTTGTTTTTGACTGAACAGGAAATTGGAAAGAGGCTACCTCGTCCTTCTCTACCGTCATGATTATTGGATCATCTATCTTCAGTGAAAAGCAAAAACAACCTTTTTCATCATGACTACTAATCTTTTTCTTACTTTCATGTAATGTTGTTAAACGTTATTTCTATATCTGTTTAAGTGTGTTGTGTAATGTGAAGATTTGAGGTTGAGATTGGGCTAAGTATATGAATACTTGAAAATGAGAAGCCTTGTTAAACTATAAGCAATGATGTGGATTGTATCCCATGTACTTGCATGGTGGGTTTTATCAAAATGTAAAGTAAGAGACAGAGAAAAAGTAGGAGCTACTCTGCAAGTTCATATCTAATTAAAAATAATAATTTGACCATTTCAAAGGAGACTACTATAGGTATTAGGGCATCTTTATTGTTTATTGCAGGTCTCTTAGCATGGGGTTCTTAACTTTTCTAAGAGACGTATCTTAACTTTAACTAAGAAAATTTAAGAACCGTCTCTTAAATAAGAGACCTAAGAGACGTCTTTTAACAGGAAAATTAAAAAAGAAATAAAAAAAAATAAAAAACGTGAAATTATAAGTTAAGAACTCCGCCTAATAGATCGTAGATAAACATGCCCTTAGGTCGTGGCAAAGCTCTCCTCACATGACCTGTTTCTCTATCTCTAGCTCGTCTTCTTGTTTTGACTTCTGATTGTTTTTGTTTAACATGTTAAAACTGTGGGTTTTTGTTCATCCATTAGCTCATACGCGTAAATTTCCAAATCCAAAATTGAATCTTGACTCTAAGGCGGTAGTGGAAGTTTTTTTTGTGTAGTTATGTGGTTTGACTAAGATTTTTTTAGTTTAGTGATTTGATCAAAGTTTATTAATGTTTCTATACACTAAATCTAGAATTCAAGTCTCAGAAAACTAAATTTTGCATATTAAAAGCTTAACTTATATTTTCAGGACGGAGTACCATCAAACGTGATGCTTATAGGATAATTCAAAATAATATGGTTAGACGTGAATTCTTATTAAAATGGATAAAATTATCGAAGGTAAAATTGTATATGTAATTTTTTCATAGTTTTTAATAATATAATTAATTAGGATTAAAAAATCGGACGCAGTATTACCATTAATATCAACTATGATTAACCAAAATGGTGAGTTAGTATTTGTTAATGTTACAAAACCAAACCGGATATCAAACATCTTATAAGAGATTAATGATTAGAAGAGAATTTATACCGATTCTTTGAACCTGATTTATCACACAGACAGGCGCTTACATGCCTACTAGACCAATTTTTTAAAAATCTCATGAGAAGACAAACAAACAAGTTGATGATGTTGTATTAAATAGAAGAGAACTAAAAAAATATGAATGGTTCATAAATGGAGACAACTTGTGGCTTTTTAAGACAGAGAGAAGACTTTTAGGTGTTTTTTTTATTGTCACGTTGGCAAGGGAAGGATTAAGCGATAACTGTTGTTTTTTTTTTATTAAGGGCTTAATGGCTCCATCGCATTCTTCTTCTTCTTCCTTTGGAGCTCTCTCTGGGATGGAATCAACGAATGGTTCCAGCGAGGAGCTGATGAGTCGTCTCCTTGACTCCGTCAAGCAAATTTCAAAGTTCTCCGATTCTAAAGGCTTCTTCGGGAGGATCCAAGGCGATCTCGTCCGTAGGATCACCCTTCTCAGCCCTTTCTTCGAGGAGTTGATTGACATATGTGCTGAGTTGAATGAAGAAGAGATCACACGGTTTGAGGTTATGAGGATCGCTCTCGATTCAAGCTTTGAGCTTTTTCGATCTGTCAATGGAGGAAGCAAACTTCTTCAGGTTTTTTTTACTAATTATTACTTAAAAGATTCTCCTTTTGGTAGATGGTAAAGTTAGCAGCTTTCCTCTGTTTTTTTAGGGTTTAAGATATCTGGTGTTTTAGGGTTTTATTGAGTCTGCCATTACAAGAGAAAGGTCAAAAGCTATTTCATTTGTTGATTATATGTGCAAGTTTGAGGCTGTGAGTGTCATAATGTTTTTGTTAATTGCTTTTGCTGTTATGTTCTGCAAAACTATGTGGTTATATTGCTTTTGGTGATAGATGAGATATGATTTGTGTGAGAAGATAGAACTGTTATCAAGAAGTTGAGAGACTTAAACAACAAGAACAAGAAAAGTTTTGACTCTTTTCATTTTGTTTGTCTTTTCTGTGCTGTTAGATCTTCCAAAGGAGTTCTGTTGTGCAGAAGTTCCATGACGTTACAGTGGAGATAGAATCAGCCTTAACTCAGATTCCTTATGATAAGTTTGAAGTATCCGAGGAGGTCAGAGAACAGGTACTTCTCAAAACATTCGACCTTTTTTTTTTTTGGTTTGAAAACAAATACTTTGCAAATCTAAGTTCTGATGATATGGCTGTTTGGATTTGTAGGTTCAACTTCTGCATTTTCAATTCAAGAGAGCAACAGAAAGACGAGAGGAGTATGATCTGCAGCTAAGCCATGATCTTGCCGTGGCTGAGAGTGTGATAGAACCTGACCCTGAAATCTTGAAAAGACTGTCACAAGAGCTCCAACTCAGTACCATTGATGAGCTCAAGAAAGAATCACACGCTATTCACGAGTATTTTCTTTCATATGACGGGGATCCTGATGACTACTTTCAGAGGATGTCCTCGCTTCTTAAAAAGCTGGTAGACTGTGCAACAACTCAAAGTTCAGAACCGGATACATCCACTGGCAGCAAAGTCATTTCGAGACATCGCTCTCCTGTGATACCAGAGTACTTTCGCTGTCCGATATCACTTGAACTGATGAAAGATCCTGTTATCGTCTCCACTGGACAGGTCTGCTTTTGCAAGTTCCTTTTTGCATTGTAGTGAGTTGGATGAATACATTTGTGTATTTGTTGTTTTGCAGACATATGAAAGATCATCCATACAGAAGTGGCTCGATGCTGGTCATAAAACCTGTCCGAAATCTCAGGAAACACTCTTGCATTCTGGATTAACCCCTAACTACGTGTTGAAGAGTCTCATTGCTCTGTGGTGTGAGAGCAACGGTATTGAGCTTCCTCAAAACCAAGGGAGCTACAGAGCCACAAGACCAGGAGGAGGAAGCAGCTCTTCAGATTGTGACCGAGCATTTGTCCTTGCATTGTTAGAGAAACTAGCCAACGGTACTACAGAACAGCAAAGAGCTGCAGCTGGAGAACTACGGTTACTAGCCAAGAGGAACGCAGACAACAGAGTTTGCATCGCTGAAGCTGGAGCCATCCCTCTCCTTGTAGAGCTTCTATCCTCACCGGATCCTCGGACTCAAGAACATTCTGTGACAGCTCTTCTGAATCTTTCTATAAACGAAGGTAACAAAGGAGCCATTGTTGATGCAGGAGCCATAACAGATATAGTAGAGGTGCTGAAAAACGGAAGCATGGAGGCTAGAGAGAACGCAGCTGCGACTCTTTTCAGTTTATCTGTTATAGATGAAAACAAAGTGGCAATAGGAGCTGCTGGAGCTATCCAAGCTCTTATAAGCTTGCTTGAAGAAGGAACAAGAAGAGGCAAAAAAGACGCGGCAACAGCTGTATTCAATCTATGCATATACCAAGGGAATAAATCAAGAGCCATTAAAGGCGGTATCGTTGATCCTCTGACAAGGTTACTGAAAGATGCAGGTGGAGGAATGGTGGATGAAGCTTTGGCTATACTGGCAATACTTTCAACAAACCAAGAAGGGAAAGCAGCTATAGCTGAAGCAGATACCATCCCTGTTTTGGTTGAGATTATAAGGACAGGGTCACCGAGGAACAGGGAGAACGCTGCAGCAATACTTTGGTATCTGTGTATTGGGAATATGGAGAGGTTGAATGTAGCAAGAGAGGTTGGTGCAGATGTTGCGTTGAAGGAACTTACTGAGAATGGGACTGATAGAGCAAAGAGGAAAGCTGCGAGCTTGTTGGAGATCATTCAGCAACTTGAAGGTGTTGTGATATCTACTGTTCCATGAACGCCTCACTCTTGTGGTATCTTTATTTGTTTCAGTATAGATTATGCATAGAAAACTTTTGGATTGACTCTGACTAAAGAAGCTTATGTACTGTTATTGTAATGTGTAATCTCGGCTCAGTTTTGTGTATACAATAAAACCTCTATGATTAGTATCTGTTAAATTATCGAGTAGTATACGATAATACTCTCTCTTATTATCTCATTCTCACCACAAAAGAAGAACGTTTCACGCTGCAAACAAAATGATCCAGAAGAGACATACAAAAAGTAAATAAACACACACGAGCACATTCAAGAGAAAAGATTACCAACGCTCTCTTAAGGATCAGGCTTGTTTTTCCATGAATGTTTCTATCAGTGTTGCGCCATTGATGATCTTTGTTGTAGCAATAATCAAATCATAAGCCATTCCTTCCTGAAAAAGAAGCAATTGTAGAAGGAAGGGTTAAGGAATAAGCGAGCAAAAAGAGTGTGTTTGATCATGAAATCTTCAAGTTTGCATATTACCTTAGAGGCGAGAAAGCGTAAAGCAGAGATTTCAGCAAATGTTACACCTCCAATGAAGACAACAAGAACAACTGATCGTCTTCCATCAGCAACCCTGTAATGATGTCTTTAACATATTAGGATAGTTCCTTTTGTAGAAACTACTTTTGTGGTAGCAAACTAATTGTTAATGATAATAAACTTTTACCCATTTGAAGCTCCATGCAATGAATCAACTGATGGACTACTTGAGAATCCACTCTGCATAGACATAATGTGATTAAAAAAACTAGTTGAAAAGAGAAAATACAATAGCATAACACGTCTGGACGCATTTCTTTCGTTTTTTCTCTAATTGGGTAAACGTCTACTCACTCTTTTAGTTTCCAGATGCGGTCCTGGCAGCAACTTCAAAATGTCTTCTATTGGACGCCTGTAAGGTAGATTGAGTCATCAATAATAAACACACCAATCTTTCATCATACATATATGAATTCGTAATTTTTCTTTCAAGTTCTGATATTTGTTGAGTTTTTCACTTAAATGCTTCTCAAAGCGAAACTGAGCAGAATTCTAGACTTTTTCTCTTCACCGGTTATATACATATACACAGGGCCACATGTTATCTACGCAACTAGAAGAATGCAAGAACATACTAACCATCCAGAATGTATAGCTTGTTGGACAAGACGAATGCTAAGAGGAGCATATCCAGAATATACATAAGCGATATCATCCGGCCTGGAACAAGAACAGTATTTATAACAACTCAATAAGCACTATTTTTATTTTTATGATTAGAAAAAAGTTGTTACAAGGCCTAGCAAATCAGGTGAATGAAGGTAACATATGAGATCATATCACAAATGCAACATATGGGAAAGTGATGACGTCAAACCACAAATGCACAAAGTACAATACAATAGCAAACAAGGAGGAAACGGGTCGCAAGTCGAGAAAAAAGGGAGAGTCCTTATAGTCAACAAACTTTCCTAGTCAAGAACGAGCTTTTAAGCCGGGCTTTAGAAATTACTAGAGATACATTCGAAAAATAACATATTCAGCCAATGCTGTAATTAGATCATGCATTACGATAATGATAGGTATATGAGCTTTCAGGGTTGTATAAGTGTATTCAGGATCAAAGTTTGCATATTTTCTGGACTAGACATCAAGACCCACTTCCTAAACTAAATCCCATAAACAATAATCATGTTATCATGCATTCAATTGGTGACTACATGACTAAAAAGAATATTTACCTTGACGTATCTGTGTCTTCAACTATAAGTTTCAATGTACGTTTCACTGTCTGCCAGTTGCTTTTGAACTCCTGTAGAAACCAAACGAATGTACACCAAGCCCTCAGAATATCAGACACACTAAACCTCAAAATACAAACATAATTGTTCATTCCACAAAGAAGCATAGAATAACCAAACCTGTTTCTTCAACAATCCTGCTTTTTCCAAGTTGTTCAATGCGACCACATGCTCAAACCCATAACTGTGAAGTAGTTCCGTTCTGGAAGTTGAGACACGACGACAAAATATGATTAAAGTAACACAAAACCTAAAATTATAATACAGAATAACTAATGGAAGGTTAACTTGCCTTATATAATCAAACTGCTTTTTCGGTAACCCTGAGTTTGTAACAGAAAATAGGACCAATAGACGCAAGACTTTAGTGAGAGGCTCCTGTTTATGGATCATTTCCTCTATGTACTCAAAGCATCTGTATTAACAAACTAGAGTTAGAAATAATTAATCAGAGAACAGATTTATCCATTCCGCCATCGAAGTAAAATGTTTTTCACATCACTTGTAACGGAAAGAATCATCAAAGTATTAAATAAATTTCCTTAAGAAGAAACTTACATGTCATAACTTTCTGCCTCAACAAGTGTCTGTTCCATGTCCAGCTGCGAAAGAAATGACTGCTTGGACGTGAACGTTGTCAGGTGCTGAGCAAGATGTATGTGCCTCTGGGAAAGAAAAGATATCATAAAAAATAACCTTAAAATGAAGCTTGTAATCGTTTTCTGAACCATCTGCGAGATAAAACAAAAGGAACTTCAAGAAAAAAAGAATACTTACTGTCATCTCTGGTAATGAGTTAAGCTTCTTGACAAAGTCCTTTAGCTCAGAAACTGTCTGGGTCTGTGCATTATATTACCATACACCATTAAAATCTCGGTCCAACTAATAATCTAAGTATAAAAACTATGGATAGGCTGATAGTTCCTACGGAACAACATGGTCTATATTAATTTGGTAACTATTTATGTGCCAAAGAACACTCCTGATCGACGGCTGAGAGACCTGAGCACAACCTCTACCGTGAAAAAAAAGACTACCTAAAGGAAGAGAGCGACAAACAAACGTACAGAATTAATTTCAGTATAGTCCTCCTTCATGGTTGTTGCCTTCTGCCGTAGAACCTGCAATCATACTGAGTCTGTAGATGAGTAAAAAGAATCCCATGTCACGCGAAAATGAAAGCTAAAAGGACAAAGTTCAACCTGCACAACGACTTCAAAGTTGAGATCCCTTGTCTCCTTGAACAATTTATCACTGTAAATTTAAACATTCAAGCAATAAATCAAACCAATTTTCGTTTCTAGATCAGCATTTACATATACATTTATGAAACATAGATAGGCACAGTAGCTTGGAAAGTCCAATCTAGCTACCAGTTTAAGGAGCGATTTTGCGTGCATAATCAATAATACACATGAATATCAAAACAACAGTGTGCTTATTCAATCCAAGAAAATCACAATTTCTATTCCATGGATCAAAAATACTCACAAATATCATATACCAATGCAGTCGAAAATTGTCTCATACGGGTTGAAGGAATTATTATATATGATGCAAGAAACTAACCTTGAATTAAGGGGAACCTTCATCTTTTTCCCCTCCTGCTGAGAACCCATCACAGACGAGTCGACCTCGACAGCTCCATTACTGATATGCAAAAACTTTAATAGGGGTTGGAGTCAGCTTACAGAAAACCCAATCGACCAGCTTAATTTAAACCGTAATCGTATAGTTGTTGGTTATCATTGCAACCAAAGAAACCAAGTAGGATAATGAAAAAGCCCGTGGAAACTAATTTGGCTAATTGGCTCTCACACTTTTGTAAGACTTTGTAATGAGAAGAGAAAATGAAAACACTCAATATGGCTCAAAATACAAGTAAAACTACATGAAGACAGTATCCCTCCCTCAAAACGTAAATAGTAAATCAGTTGCCCTGCCGAGAAAATACAAGTCAAGATAATTTAGTCAAATATAGCAGTCTCCAGATTTTGTGGCATTACCTCGTTTAACAATCCCTCATAAGTTAACTGGGTACACATTGGTGTCACCATATCAACCTGAAACAGAAAGTATTAAAGTCTATCAGAATGTCTTTTGAAGGATATCTTTGTATTGAAGGATATCATATAACTGCGAAACGGATGATAATCATACCTCTCTATCCAACAGAATGAGTGTATCTACTTCAGGCCTTCCTACCTGGAATAGAACTTGCATTATTTAAAATAATGGCAAAAGGAAACACAAGCATTTGCAACAATATAAGATAGCGAATTCACTGAATATTATAGCACTCAAAACGTTGCAGGCAAATTTTACATCATTCGTATTGACAGGTTCCTCCACTTGCATGCGGTTAAGTATATCAGCAACACGAACTGATCCTTTGCCCTTTGCCCTCACTTTCGGTATAACTCCAAAAGAAAACTATGATAGGAGTAAGCCATGAGAAAGCACTATGTGGATCATAACGTAAAGAATAAAGAAAGATTCAAACCTCGAGCTCATGTATTGCTTTTGCAACATGCCAAAGTGAGCTAACATCACCATCGACAAGGCAATCCTATCATTCAAAAACCCCAGTAAAACAAAATAAATAAGAAATAAGTGAACTTAAGCTCAAGTGAGTACATGAAGTAATAAGTACAAATTGGACATATGCGAGTTGTACACACTTTTTCAGAGAGCTCAAGCTCAAATGATATCACATCCTCATCCAGTGGAACCATATACAGGGGAAACTCCTTTACAGTAACCAGGTTATGAACTTTTTCCTGCTCAAGAATCTGAATTACACCAACAAAATATATTTACCATGCATTATTCAAGAGTAGGTGGTAAAACAAGCAAACTGAATCACAAGTAACCACAGCGGATGGCAATAACCACGTACCTTCTCACACGCAACAGACCTACGAGGAACAAAGTAAACGTAGTAGTCTCTCTGAATCGCTTTTGAAATATCATTCTGAATGTGAGAAGCTATGTATTTCATAAAACTGAGCTGAGAGCGAACCAGATAAACAACTTTCGTGCATTCAGTCTGAACTGGTTCTGCAGAAAGATGTCGTAATTCCAAACCAAGTTCCTGTTAAGCAGAACAAACAAAAATAAAATCAGAAAATTAGTTCACTCTTCCTTTCCTAGACAGAGTAATCGATCTTCAAGGCTGAGTACTTGACGTTTCAGGCCACAAAAACTTCCTCAAAACTAATCATTTACCTTAAGTGTGGAAGTCTGGATGATCAATGAGACGGAACCACTGAGCTTCGGATCAATAACTAGACACTTAGTTCCACGAATCTATAACCAAAAAAGAAAGGACTAAACATGAGTTCTGCAAGTTCTTATTTTTCCTACCCACAAAAAAAAAGTGAAATTGATAATTATTAAGTGTTGACAATAACCAAGCAGGACATTGCGAATCGTATCGAAAGAGAGTAACGAGACTTACTTCTTTAAGCAAGTTGACGAGCTCCCTCTGAGACTTTTCCCTGAATTAGAATTGAGCAAACACATGAGAGGAAAACGATAAAACGATTCAATTTCAACTCATGACAATCGACTCACCTGATGGATTTGAGATTGAGAGTAGCATTTTCCAAGTTAGGGATCTGCGCCATGGAAGACGATCAGAGATGATCCGATCTTCTTTCTCCGTTATTCTTTCGCCGTGCCACCGCAACAGAAGAGCGAAGACGGTGGAGAAGATTAGTTACAAAAAAATCAAATGGGCCACATAAGTCTGGATATGGGCTTACTATATGGGCTTGGTCTTGTTTATGCACGAACGCGGGAACCCATTATTTTCATTCATTCACAGCCGTCCCGTCGTGAGTCGTGCCTCCCTCACTTCTCTTCCCACTTCTCCACGAATATTTCAAATTCAATTTTCAAATTCACTTTCCTTCCTTTGAATCAATCTCTGCCCCTTTCGTGCATCGTGACGAGCTAAACTATTATGACTTCTTCGAATTCATCCTCCGCCGTCAGATCGTCGGCGAAACACGCGGCGGAGCGGATCCTGCAGCACTTGCCTCCCAGCAATCCCGCTTCTCTGTCATCTTCTTCCTTGAACTTACCCTCTAGAACCTCAATCGTCGCTCCGATTAACCACTCTCCTCGCCCTAAAGATCGACCTTCCTCCACTGCATCCTCCGTCTCCGCCTCTTCTCCTTCTACACGCCGCTCCGGCACTCCCGTCCGCCGATCTCAGTCTAAAGACTTCGACGACGACAATGGTATCTCCCTGTTCTCTCTCTTCTGTGTATCCGTACGATTCTCCATTTGCGTTAACGGATTTTGACTCTAACTCTAGGGCAATAGTGTACTGGATTGGGGTTAAGGATTGTTAGTGATTGATCATGGTGAATTGGAACTTGGATATTGAGTTTTTTTTTTCAATTTGTTTCTCTCGACAGATCCAGGGAGGGTGAGAGTTTCCGTAAGGGTTCGACCTCGTAACGGAGAGGAGCTTAAATCAGATGCTGACTTTGCTGATCTTGTTGAGTTACAACCAGAGGTGAGCAACTATGGCTTCTTCTCCCTCTCTATGAGATCATTAGTTTCGTATCAGAAAAGAGTCAGATCCTTAGTAAGTTTTTTTTGTTGTTGTTTCCTTTGCAGATAAAGCGGCTTAAGTTGAGGAAAAACAACTGGAGTTCTGAGTCCTATAAATTTGATGAAGTCTTTACAGACACAGCTTCTCAGAAACGCGTTTATGAAGGTGTAGCAAAACCTGTAGTCGAGGTTAGAAGATTATTCTGATGTAGGATGAAGATTTTTTGTTGTTTTTGTTTATGGATATTCAGTAGTAGTGCAATGGATCTGTAGGGTGTTCTGAGTGGATACAATGGCACAATTATGGCTTATGGTCAAACTGGCACGGGTAAGACTTACACTGTGGGAAAAATTGGTAAAGATGATGCAGCTGAGCGTGGTATCATGGTTAGAGCTCTCGAGGACATACTTGCTAGCGCGTCTTCTGATTCTTCTGTTTCCGTGGAGATCTCTTATTTGCAGGTATGAACACTGCACATCTTCTGCGTGGATCTCTTTTTCCTTTATCTCGAAATAGTATCCTTCCAATGCTTAGGATCTGGTTGAATATTCAGAGATATTAGACGGAAGCCTTGTTTGGACTTAGAAATGGTTCTAGAACTTATGTTAAGATCCATGCCTAACAGTTATATTTCACTTCTTGAACTCACAGCTTTATATGGAAACTATACAAGATCTTCTTGCACCTGAGAAAAGCAACATTTCAATCAATGAGGATGGGAAGACTGGGGAAGTATCAGTACCAGGTGCGACAGTAGTTAACATTCAAGATCTTGAGCATTTCTTTCAAGTTTTGCAAGTCGGCGAGACAAACCGCCATGCGGCGAATACAAAGATGAATACAGAATCCTCACGTAGTCATGCAATTCTTACGGTGTGTGACACCTTAGAAAATTTGGTCTTTTATGGTTCTTATTCATTAAAAATAGTCCATGTTTTGGATGAATAAAATGTATCTTCAATGCAGGTTTATGTTAGGCGGGCTATGAATGAGAAGGCTGAAACAGGAACTAAATCGCCAAAACCTGAATCTTTGGGAGATAAAGGCATTCCAAGGGTTAGAAAGAGCAAACTTCTAATTGTGGATCTTGCTGGCTCAGAAAGAATAAATAAATCTGGTTTGAACTCCTTCACTGTTCATATAACCACCATTCATGTTATATCGAGAGGTTATGATTGAGTTATATCTTTTTTATTTATATAAGGCACTGATGGCCACTTGATTGAAGAGGCGAAATTCATTAATCTTTCTCTGACATCGCTGGGAAAGTGCATAAATGCATTAGCTGAAGGCAGTTCTCATATACCGACTAGAGATTCTAAGCTAACAAGGCTTCTTCGTGATTCTTTTGGGGGTTAGTTTACCAGAACTTTCTTGAGCCATTTATTAAAACACAAACTCATAAGCGTGGCTAACTTCTGTGTGTCTTAACATTTCATGTTATTCTAGTTAAGCTTGTGCCTGTTACATAAATTTTGAAAATGTTTTTTTTGGCACTGATCAAATAGGTTCTGCAAGGACTTCACTTATAATAACAATTGGGCCGTCTGCACGGTATCATGCAGAAACAACTAGCACAATAATGTTCGGACAAAGGGTCAGTTTCATATTTCTGTTGATCCATGATTCTATGTATTTCTGCAGAATGATAAACTGAGAAAGACAAAGTTTTCTGATATTTAATAGTCTTGTTAATTTTCTCTTGCTTTTACAGGCAATGAAAATAGTAAACATGGTCAAGCTTAAAGAAGAATTCGATTATGAAAGTTTGTGTCGGAAGCTTGAGACGCAGGTGGACCATCTTACTGCAGAAGGTGAAAGACAAACCAAACTAAGAAATAGTGAGAAGCACGAGTTGGAGAAAAGATTGAGAGAATGTGAAAACACTTTCGCTGAAGTAGAAAAGAACGCGGCAAGGTCCAAGGTATTTGTCTCTTGTGACGATTGGCTACTCTTTTGTTTATATTGAACTATTGTCTAGTTTCTTAATATGATGCCTTTTATACTATTATCTGGTGCTTATACTTTGAGGGGTGAATGTGAATTACAGTTTCTTGAGAAGGAAAATGCCCGCTTGGAGCTCCGTATGAAAGAACTATTGAAGGATTTGGAGATGCAGAAAGATCAGTGTGATCTAATGCATGACAAAGCCACACAATTGGAGATGGACTTGAAAAATACAAAGGTACACTTTCTGTCATATGTTCGTAGTTCTCTCAGCAACTACTTAGAATATTTTGTTAGTTGACTGCTTCTCTATTTCGTTTGATCTTTATTTAACTACTCACAGAAGCCCTTGGTGGTTTTCTCAGTTGGCTTGGCATCAGTATAAGATATATTTTAAGCAGTGTCCCTTTTGGAGTTGCGTATGTATAATTTAATAGGCTCTGACAGTGGCCTTTTAATTGTTAGTAGCAGCAACAGCTGGAAAGTTCAGCATATAAGGAAAAACTTGCAGATGCCAGTCTAGTATATGAGAAAAAAATTGCGGATTTGGTTCAGCGGGTTCAGGATGAACAAGCCCGGTCAACAAATGCCGAGCATCAATTGAACGAAATGAAAAATGTTATGAGTAATCAGCAGAAGTCTATTCATGTTAGTTAATACTAAAACCCTTTTTTTTTTTAAATTGAATGCATTAGTTTTGTGTTCAGACTAATGTTTTATTTTGGTGTTCTAGGAACAAGAGATGGGCAACTATCAATATCAGAGGGAACTTGCTGAAGCCACTTACACGTATGAATCTAAAATCGCGGAGCTGCAGAAGAAAATGGAAGATGAACATGCTCGGTCTAACTCTGCAGAGGAGCAACTTAGACAGATGAAAAGTATTATAAGCGATCGCCAAGTTTTATCACAGGTTATTGGCGTATTCCTGATTTTTGAAACTGAATTTTAATAAGAATGATACTCTTTATGTTTCTGTCTTTTTATCTTTTCAGCATGATAAATTCTATATTTTCCTCTTGCGGAACTTTCTGTCTCCAACTGTTTTTTTTTTTTCCTCTCTTGGTTTTGGGTTCAGGAAAATGAAGAGACAAACGAACTGAAGAAAAAGCTAGAAGAACTTTCACAGATGTATGAGTCGACATTAGATGAGCTCCAGACAGTGAAATTAGACTATGATGATCTGCTCCACCAAAAGGTGTGACCCCTAAACATCTGCTTACGCTGATGAATATACACTAAAATTTGTTTTACATAGGAAAAACTTGGTGAAGAGGTGCGGCATATGAAGGAAAGGCTTCTTTTGGAAGAAAAGCAGAGAAAGCAAATGGAGAGTGAGCTTTCCAAACTAAAAAAGAATCTAAGGGAAAGTGAAATTGTTGTTGAGGTGAATTTAGAATGAGCGTGTTTCACCTTCTGCACATGTGTTTTTGTACTTCATGGTCTTGCTAAGTCCATTTCTATATTTCACAGGACAAGCGTATGAAGGAAGATATTCCAAAAGGACCATCGGAATCTGGATCTCTACCAGGCTCACAGAGATCACAATTAAAAAAGTCTCTATCTGGTCAGAGAGCTACCATGGCAAGACTTTGTGAAGAAGGCATAATTCTTTCTCATGAACTTAGCTCGATTTCATTGTGGAGTAATCCAATTGACATCTTCGTTTCTACTTGGATTTCAGTGGGAGTTCAGAAGATATTACACCTAATTAAGTCCGAAGACTTGGAAGTTCAAATCCAAGCTGTAAAAGTTGTGGCTAATCTTGCGGCTGAAGGTTTGTGATTTCATCGCTATATATATATCTTTGTATACCATGTGTCATGGTACCTAAACGACTTGCATTCGCGGTGTGTATGTGTTTAGAATCTAATCAGGTGAAGATTGTGGAGGAAGGTGGTGTAGAAGCTTTGCTTATGCTTGTTCAGTCATCTCAAAATTCAACAATTCTCAGAGTGGCTTCTGGTGCAATCGCTAATTTGGCAATGAACGGTAAGAATCTTGTATTGGTAGGTCAAGTAATTTTATGATGTTGTTGTTCATAAACATGTTAAACTTTCTACTAAGAAGCAGTGCCAATTTAGACTTTAAGTGGTCTCATGTGGTTTTGTCTTTTGTTTACAATGCTTGAATGTTGAATCTGTAAGTTGTATTAGACGGTTCTTGATGCCATGTTTCAATAATATGGTTTCTTTCGGCTGTATGATTTATTGATTGCAGAGAAGAGTCAAGATCTAATAATGAATAAAGGAGGTGCTCAACTGCTAGCAAAGATGGTGAACAAAACAGATGATCCACAGACTTTAAGAATGGTAGCTGGTGCACTTGCCAATTTATGCGGAAACGGTGAGCACAAGAATCAGACATTTTCGAACTCTTATCTACTCATCTGCACCAATGCATGTTTCACTGTATAACATATGCAAGAAGCTTTGTGTTGGGATGCAAAGTACGTGCTCTTACATGTTGCTGGTGCTTTGCAAAAACAGAGAAGTTTCTGAAGCTCCTGAAAGAAGAGGAAGGCATCAAGGGACTACTTACGATGGCCCAATCCGGAAACATAGACATCATTGCTCAAGTGGCAAGAGGGATGGCAAATTTTGCTAAATGTGAGACTCGAGAAATTATGCAAGGTTTGTTGTAGTCCCACACATATTTGCTTACAAATATAAGATACCATATCCATATACCTTGAGTGAGATCTTAATTAATGCATATATCACAGGGCGTAGAAAAGGTCGATCTCTTCTTCTGGAAGAAGGTGCGCTTGAATGGTTGACTTCAAACTCACATATTGAATCCGCATCAACACAACGTCACATTGAGCTTGCGCTTTGCCATTTAGCTCAAAATGGTAAGCCTATATTGGGGTTTGTGTAAAAAACTTACTTCACATATGTCACATTCTCTATATCAAAAAATTGAGACATGACTGATATGCATAATAACTAACTATGCAGAGGAAAACGCAAATGATTTCAAAAGAACGGGAAGTGTGACAGAGATCGTAAGAATATCAGTGGAGTCGAGTAGAGATGACATACGCAGCTTAGCAAAGAAGATACTCAAATCAAACCCTCACTTCTCAAGATAAAAACATGAAGGTAACAGACAAGACATATGTACATAAACATAACTGCCGAGCTGAGTCTGTGATTGCTAATTCTTGTGAACAGTTCTCTTGATGTTTCGCTACGTTTCTTGATCATTTTTGTGCAACAAATGCAAATCTGTACTAGAATACTCCTTATCATGTCCTCATCGATGTTGTATTTTGCATTTGGAATCAAATTTTTGTTCTCGTTTTAACAATCATACAAGTGTTACAAATGGAGTATGTGAGTGGTCAACCAATATAATAGTTTGTTTTTTTTTATGATCACAACTCATAATGATTTTAAGTTCACGCCTTAGTTGAATCTCTTTTTTTCTTTGTTCGATTTAATCAGTGGCATTGTTAGATTCTTCTTCTTCTAATCGTAAAGGCCTTCGTCATACCAAATATCAACCAGAAAGTCCACCATCTCCTACATAAACATTCAGGTATTGAGAATGAGTTTTTTTTTTTTTTTTTTTTGCTTCTTTGACTTAAGTAGTAAATGTGATTAGATCAACCTTACCGGTAAAGGAATGGACTCAGAGAAAGGTTCATGAGTTGAAAGAAGATCTTCATATGTAGTGGACCAACTACAAGAGATTCAAAATTTATGTTACAGAGAAGTTTATCACTACAACATCTAAAAATGCAACAAGAGTAATATGATCACATTTATTGAAATAACCACCTTATAATCTGATCCTTTGCAGTTTTCTTTCTTTGTCGAGATTGATCTCCCACCCATTTCTCCCTGTTCTCTTGCCATACCTTTGCACCTGGTGCATTCAAGAAAGATGCTTACAGATAAGAGTGATCAAGAACAAATAATCTCAAATTACATAGCCAACAAGTGTGGTTACTCTTGGAAAAACAGAGAGACGAAACAATCATCTTTCTCAAGGCTTAAGTGTGAAAATGTAGTACCATGATTCACCGGTGTAATGGTGTTTTCAGTGTTCTTTTTAACCGAGCTTTTATCTTCTATAACCAGTTTTGAAAGCTCAAGAGGTTTGTTTTCCGTGGACACACAATTTGCAGTAAAAAGCTCCATTGTTGTGATTCAATAGAATGATCATTCCTTTACCAAACAAATTCGATTATACCAAAGAAACATCAAAGGTTTCCACACAAGCTGCTAGGAACACAAACATTTATATTAAAACCATATTCATCATCAAACTGTTACATGAAAGATGGGGTTGGGTTTAGGGTTTTTACCTCATTGACATTTTCATCAATCAGCTTGTGGGAAAACCTAATAAAAAGATTCAATAAACAAGAACACCAGATTCCTCAGAAGAATAACAAAACATTATCTAGGAAACAACATTTATCTGCAAATCTCAAACACCAAACCTCATTGCAACAGCAAAAAAAAAACGATTCATTTTTTCATATTCATTAACAAATCTTCATCTATAAAGCAGCAAAAAAAAAAGATGAAGAGTTTTAAATGCAGAATGATCTTTCTGGAACATAATGCATTCAAGATCCAATCAGATGCATTCAAGATCCAAATATATTCTAAGGGATAAGCTAAAGTTCTTGAGAGAAACATAACATTTACAGGAAACAAGAACAGAGGAAACAAGATTCACCTAAATGAGGAAGTACCAGCAGAAATGTTGGTGGGGAGGATTGAAACTTCTTTTTGGTTTCTTTTAGGTTTTATATGTAAAGGCAAACTTTAGATCTTGAGCAATGAAAATCAACTAAAAATAAATTTAAAAAGAATTAATAGCCAAAAATAGAATAGAATAAAAAGAAATGAATCTAAGTGTTCGTAGATGAGTAGTAATAATAATAATATAATCCATATCTACTACCACCACTATCCAGATCTGTTTTGGGTCAATGAGACAGAAAAAATTGAAGTAAGCCCCACGCATATGATAAAACAACACAGCTTTCTCTTTCAATCATACGTGGATGTGATTAGGAAAGATTATATATCATACTATCTGGTAAGAAAATTTAATTGAAATTTTGTCACATGTTGAAATCATATTATTGTATTTATAATTCTACATACACTACTGTGATTTTTCCTCAAATTTTATCTCTAGATGATTGACCATACTAATGGTCAAAAAGTCAAGATAGATAACATGTTTGCGTGTTTGGTTTACCATTGTTGATTTTGCTTTTTTTCTTCTTATCACAATTGCTTTAACCTATATAAATAAGTGTTTTAATAAGTGTTTTTCTCTGTTAGTGTTAAGCTTAATAAATGTTTTTCTCTGTTAGTGTTAAGAATTCAATCATTCGATTAATGATTTAATACTGGTATGAGGATGGGCAAAAATCCGAACCAACCGGATCAAAATTGACTCAAATCAAATCAAAATTTATATCTCAACCACTCGGATTCGGTTAACATTTTTTATAAATCTATAGTTTGGTTTAAAACCAAACAAAAAAACAAACTGTTTTAAAATAATACTAACCTTTGACCCGCGCGCCTGCGCGGGTGTTATTTTTATAAATGTCAAATATTTTAAACAATTTGTTTGATATAACTGTATATATGAATGAAACTTAATATTCAATATTCGTTATCCGATCTGGGATCTCATCCGCTTCAAAAAACGGATATTCGGGGATCCTGATAGTGATTTTACGGATTCGACTAATCCAAGTACTTTTAGGTCTGAATATCCGGATCTGGATATTAAATATTTAAAATTTAATTATAGTTATCTATGTATATTATATATACTTTTATATAAAATAACTAAAATTTTAATTTTAAATTTGAATGCTTTTAAAGTTTTTTAAAATAATAATTTTAAATAGACTAATAGATGGTTAATATTTAGGTTTTTAATTAAAAATAGGTCCAAATATCCGCGTGTATTCGGATTTTAGTCCGAATATCCTAACCTCTAATATCCAGATAACAATTTTACGAATCCAAAGTATGCATATCCGAATCCATATATCCTAAAATACCTCAGAAATTCGATCTGTCCTAGACATAACTGTGTATATTTATTATATGGTGATTAAAAATTTTAAATTTAGAAATTACATAAACTGTTCTTATTAGATATATCGTACAAATGAATAATACATTGTATTTGTTTGTATATATAACCATTTATAATAAATATTAGTATGTATTTTAGTTACTAAATTGTTATGGAAAATTACATGATTTTGTTATTGTAAATGAATAAGTTCAAATTATATCGAAAATTATTGACATTATTAGTTTTTTTATAGTTCAAATATAGTTGGTTAACTTATATGAATATGGATAAAAAAATAAAACTAATTTAATTTTATATATATATATAAACACATATATATTTTTTTATGAAATCTCCAATTTCAATGATAAATGTTTTTAATGGGCTTAGCCCAAATTTATTTTATTTCTTTTTAATAATCAATGTTTATATGTTTGGATGCAAAGATAGTATCAGTGGCATTTCTTGTAAATATTAGGTAAAATCAAGGGTTATTTCTTATTTGTACTTCACTTTTAATAGATTAGATTAACTAAATATACTACTAATAATAAGATTAAGATAGTTGACCATCTAACCTAAACAACTAAACATAGATTTACACATTACTCTTATAAATGAATAGAAAAAACACAACTAACAATAAATAAAAATACATGAATCTCCTATAAAACCAAAAATTTACCATGATATTTAGACTATGTATAAAGATAATGATTTAAAATTATCAGATTCTGCTTCTACAGTTTTATTGTATTGTGATGTATGAAGAAATTAATAATTTAGTCTTCAATGATGGTTTATTTTATAAATTATATTTTCTTAACCGAACTAGAATAAAATTAAAAACTAATTCGACTTAATTGAACAAACAATAAATAAATTGAACACAAACTAAACTGTATTTAAACCGGACCAAACCAAACACAAATCACACCAGACTAATTTCGGTTGACTTTACCTCAAGTTTTTCTAGAACCAAACAAACTGAACTCCAAACCTAAACTGAAATGCCCACCCTATATGATTCTCTCGTTCATTTCTATTTCGTGGTTGCTCAACTTTGTATCTTTCGGTTTAGAAAACTAGATCGTGATGACAAAAAAAAAAACTAGATCGTATTGCTTTAGTATAACAATGTAAAGACCTAAGAGGAATGAAATGACATATCCTTATCAGATTCTTGTTCTTCTCATTGCTCTTATCAGGTAGAGTACGTAGTTTTATAAGTAGGTCGATAAGGTCATTTACATGTGTCTTGTGTGGGTTAGTATATATCTAAGTTGGTAAAACAAAACAAACAAGTGTATTCATCATCTCATGTATTAAGGAAAGTTATACTTTAATTAAGTTAGAAATCTTAACTAAAAGTTATGAACTACCAACAACTACAATGTTTCTTCCGCAATGTAATATTATATGTGAATATTTACTAAAGCTCAAAGACTCAAAGTTTGACAATCTAAATAATGTAAAGTTTGTTTCAATGGAGCATCAGGAATCACATTTGTGTTGGCTAATCGATTCGAAAGGTATAATCACATAGAATTCAAGCTCACACGAAGCAATCCATCACCAAGACAAACACAAAGGTTTGAGACAATCTGTCTTTCATTACAGAGAGTTTTGATTACACATAAAGCTCATAGGACATGTTACTATCTTCTTCTTTTTTTACAAGTCACTAGTTCAAAGGGATAACAATATCGCCAATGTTTTTGTGCCATGGATCGGCTAAGTGAGTAGCCAAGTTCTCCAATGGTCCTGTGCCTGGGTAGGCTGATTGTTGCACACAGAATCCTACAAACGCCAACAACGCAAGACGCCCTGACACAAAGAAAAACACATAGCATTAGATTAAACCTTTCTCTTGTTAAAAATGATCCAAGAAAGGGTAACATGTGTGTGTGTGTTTGTTTACCGTTCTTGATCTCCTTCACTTTCAACTCCTCGAACTTCTTTGGGTCTTTGGAGTATCCAAGAGGGTCAAATGCACCTCCCGGGTACTTCTTTTTCTCAGGGTCTTTCTCCATGCTCCTCTGGTGCTCAACAAAGGCTATAGCTAAGAACTCTATAGCCAAGATTGTGGGCAAAGTACCCCAAGGGACAGGGTTCCCCAAGTAAGTGGCTTGTCCTCCAGGTACTGCTGCCCATTCTTGAGCCTTGACCCAGTTTCCGTACCCCAAAGCCTCTGGTACCAAAATCCCTGGCTGCATTTCACACCCAATACATTAACCATTAACTTAAAAAGGACTAAAAGTTTGGATATTGAAGTAAATGTTTGAAACTTACAACAGCAAGCATAGCCCATCTACAGTGGATGAGCTCTGATTCTTTGTATCTCTCAAGGTTCTCTGGAACCTCTCCAAGCCCAAGCGGGTCAAACCCAAAGTCACTGCACCATTTTAGTACCAAATAAGCTTAAAAACTGAAACAGAGAGTGCAAGACACGTAGCTAAGGTGTTTCATAGTATGCAAGAAACAGAGTAAAAGGAGACCACGTTCTGATTTGTGAATCATGCGAATAACTTAAAAACTGAAGCTTTAAACATCATCCAATGTAGCAACCAAAACCCAAACATCACCGTCAAATACATAACTAACAAACTGAGCAAAATAGACATAAAGTTTTCAAATTTGAGCAGGAAACAGAGTACAGAGATGTTTCATAGTATGTAAGAAACAGAGTAAAAGGAGACGACTCTCTGATTTGTGAATCATGCGATGTATACCTAATGACTTAAAAACTGAAGCTTTAAACAGCATTCAATGTGACAATCAAAACCCAAACATCATCATCAAATAAATATCTAATAAACTAGCAACAAGTTTTCAAATTTGAGTAGGAAACAGAGTACAGAGATGTTTCATAGTATGCAAGAAACAGAGTAAAAGGAGACTACTTTCTGATTTGTGAATCATGCCATGTGTACCTAATAACTTAAAAACTGAAGCTTTTAAGCAGCATCTAATGTAGTAATCCAAACCCAAATATCATCACCAAATACATAACTGAGCAAACATAAACATAAAGTTTTCAAATTTGAGAAGGAAACAGAGTTGAGAGATGGTGTTTGGGCGTACCCAGGAGCAGAGCCGTCGAGGTAAGCGGGACGTGGCTCGCCGGGCATCCAGTGAGCAGCCATTCTGATACGGCCGACGTTGCCAACGTTGGGGAGAGGAACTCCGGCGGAGACGAATTTAGACTTTGAAGAAGAAAGAAGAGAAGGGTAGACGGCGGCGATGCCGCAGCTCATGAGCGAGTTCGACGCCATTGTATTCTCTCTGCCTTTCTGTTTCACTACAAAGAAGAAAGACTGTGTTTGGATGTTGTCAGTGTGTAAGAGAGTGATCCGTATAAGTAAGGTTTTGTAGGATGAGAATCTAAAACCAGATTGTGATTGGCTAGAGTGAGCTTGCTTGGCTTTTTCATTGGGCCACGTGTACTCTTTATATCATGTTTTCTCACCTAGATATCTCTATCTGCTCTGTATGGCTCAGACATAGTCAGAATCTACGTTATTACCTCTCTTGCCATTTATCCTCTGCGAAGATATAAAATTTAGGAGCACCAAAAAATATTGGTATACCGTAAACCACAAGAAATCGAATCAAACTTTGTGCGGTCTTCCTTACTTATTATTTAGTATTCACCAACTGTTCTTGTAAATATCTTCGAACCTTTAATGATTTTTTTTTTTTTAAATGGAGTCTAAGATAAGCTTAGTATAGTGTAGTACATAACCTATCGAAAAATTCCAATGAACAACATCATGGAGGACGCTGAATGAGATTACAAACATGGATACACACACTAACATGGATCATCCTCATACACGACCGATCCTGTTTGGAAAACACGTTTTCAGAGTTGAAGATAAACCATACGAGTCCAAAACACATACAAGAATGGAAGAAGTTAGCAAAATCATTCGAGCACGAGTTGGCAAAAGTTCAATGTTTCAGAGTTGGAAGACAAAACCAAACGAGTCCAAGAAAATATAAGAATAGAAGAAGAGGGACAAGATCAAATACTCAATAAAACATGAGCTGACATGTTGTTGAAGCTCTAGAAGAACGTGACAACTCCTTTATCATCTCAAGTTTTTCAACAGCCGTTCCATATGCCCTGATTGTTGCAGTCATTAAGTGAAGAGCATGTTTCAGAATGTAAACCACAATCTCTCTCTCTTGTGGTTCTCCTATGTATGTCGACCAGTTGAGAGTTTGTAGACTCGAAATCATACATTCAGGGGCAGTACTCGGTTGGTTCCAAGGGTCCATACCTTGATACTCATGACCCTGATATATCAAACACAAAAAAAATGGAGTGAAACTAGGTTGTGCATCAGACCCTATACAAAAAGAGAGTTAAACAAACAAACTTACATCCCTTAAGGAAAAGTCTAGTCTCTTTAACTTAGAAGAAGCTTTGAGCAGCTTAAAAAGTTGATTCGAGGAAAGAACTGTGCATGTACACACCTCTATATGTTCAATTTGGTTGAAGACAAAACCTTCATCAAGCATATTCTGCGCAAATTATACCAAAATTATTGACAGAAAATGATGTGATAAATTGAAAATGATTACCTCTAGACATATTGCAAGATGCTTGACAGATGTGACTGATCCAATAAGACTCTTGATATCAGTGAGTGCAACATCTACATATGCCTTGATCAAGTAAGGCATGTTCTCCATCAAACAGTAGTGATCATGACGGTTATAATCCCTAAGTTTGAAATACTTTAAAGCAGGAGTTACTATCACATACCCATCTATATCATTATTACAGGGTATAGCGAGTGACAAACTCTGCAAAGATGGAATAACAACAGACAACTTTCTAGTACTGTCATGACCTTGTAAAGTCACGAATAGATCTTCAAGAATAGGGCAATTTGATAGAAGCCGTTGAAGAGTTTCTGCACTGAAGAATCTCACACGTTGAAGTTTCAGACTTTTCAGAGAAGGAAGAGAGACCATTCGAGGAACATCCAAGAGGATCTCACCATCAAGTTTCAAGATCACGAGAGACTTGCAAGTGAACAAGTTACTCGGCAGTATGGTTGACTTAGCTGGATCAATGTTGCCATGTAAGATATCCAGCTCACGTAAGCAATGAGAAACTGCTGTTAAAACCCACATTTTGATATTCTCAGGTTTATAACATAAACAAAATAGGTCAAGGCGGAAGCTTTCGATAACCGGAGCTCTATGTAATGGCATGTTTCTGTCAAGAAAACATGGTAGCATCGTGCATTCAGGATCTGGCCCAAATCTATGACAGTACTCAAGTTTAGGCAGCCACATCCAAAGATACTCCCAACGTTTCGACAAGATGCTTGTGGATACAGCAACTTTTGTCGGAACAAACAATAGTATCTTAACAAGCAGTTCATCAGACAACCCACTGATTCTGTCCATGTATAGTTGTTACTGTCGACAGAATCTAGACACAAAAAAGAAGAAGAAAACATCTTTAAAGACTAACCAAACTAATTAATAACAATCGAAACTAAAAAGAGACGAACTGGTGATTGTGGTCAAGTGGTAAGGAGACAGGACTTGGGATGCTAACACGTTTCAAGTTTAACTCACCTGCTTGAAACTGAGTCACAATTATACCCAGATTAATCAAAAAAAATCCACCATAGCTTGGTACTTCCGATGCTCATAGGTTAATCAAAAAAAAAAAAACTAAAAAGAGACAAAAGAGGAATGTGACAAAACCTTAGAGAATCTGGATAGTTAGGTTAGGTGATGAATGTTCACTGAAGAACAGCAAAATATAAAACCGGAAGAGTGACCAGATGACTGCGAAAGGATTTGTTAGTAATGAAGAGACGGGGTTGCCTGCGAAGGAATCGACAAGGAAGATGAAGAAGGGGATTATATTATCGGAAGATAACTATGAGCATCGGAAGGGGGCCTGATTATAGGCCGAGCTTTCATGTATTCTTACTGGGCCTGATTATAGGCCGAGCTTTCATGTATTCTTACTGGGCCTGAAAATTGAGAAGGAGATAACGTTTTTAACCCAGCTCATTATCAGGCTTTTTGGGGGCAAGGAAAATAATTGTTTTCTTAATATTTCGTGAGTCCTTAGAGCATGTTTATTGGGGGCTCTTAGTGGGTCTCTTAGCGGGTGGGACCCACTAATTCCCCCAAGCAACATCCCTTAAATTTCCTAAATAAGGAACCCATTTGCTAAGTCCCTTACACTGTTCGCGGGCCCCACTGACACGTGGTGGCCCGCGATTGGTGTTTTTAATTTTTTTTTTTTAAAAAAAAATAATAAAATAACAAAAAAGACAAGGACCCCATTACAATAAAGATGCTCTTAAACCCTTAATAATTGGTCCGTCCCTAGTATTAATAAATACATAAATATATTATTAATATTAATAAATATTTCAAAATGATTAGTTACTTTTAATCTAAGATGATATTAATTTGAGGAATTTTTATGTTTATCACATCAGTGGTACCATTATGCATCTTTACATTCACTAAAAAAATATTCTCACAAATACTTTTTTTATTAAGAGGCAAAAAACTCTTAGATTAATTAAAATCCTAAGTTCGGTTATAATTTTTTTTTCACTCTTAACAAATGAAGGTAAAAGTGATTAAGGTAAACATAAAAAGTGATAGTAAGAATGTATTATTTTAGACAATTTCCTTATTAATTTTCATTGTTTATATTTTGTTATTCTTATCATAAATTATTTTTATCTTAACATTAAAGACATGTTTGCATATTTTATTATACTGTAATTATAGTTTTGATAATAAGTACAATAAAATTTTAGTACAAATATCTGATTATCTTAAATTTTATTAAGATATTTTTAAATTTATGTATTTTATATTATATTATCAATTATGTACCAAAATATTATTTTAGATTGATGTCAAATGTTTTGTCAGATTTTTTTTTTAAAATTGATCAAAAAAATTATTGGATTGTTAAATATTTTATCAAAAACAAATTTTTTATTATTAAATATTGTATCAATAGATTTGGTTTACAAGAATAAGATGATGAAAATGTGGAATACTTGATAAACTTTTACAATTATAGTGTTAGTTTAGTACAATATTGTATCTATTGCTAGACCTTTTGTTATTTGTGAAGTTGGCTCAGGAATTACCTCAAGCTTTTGGCAAGACAACTGGACCTCGTTGGGCCCTCTAATTGAATTAACCGGTGAAAGAGGACCTCAGGTCACAGGCTTGCCACTAAGTGCTACTGTCTCAGATGCTCTTGCAGGAGATGGCTAGTGGATTACAAGAAGTAGAAGCAGGAATCCACTAATCACTCTCTTAAAGGAATGCCTCCCTCCTCATGATCCAATTTTGCAGTCTGAAGATGATGATACATACTATTGGAAAATTGGTGACAAAGCACCGTCTATCACTTTCTCAATGGCTGATACATGAAACTTCCTCCATAAAAATCACTCTGAAGTTGATTGGCACAAGTCTGTGTGGTTTTCAGGTTCTATTCCTACGCATTCTTTCATCACTTGGTTGGCTATTTGAGATAGGTTATCAACAAGGGACATAATGCAAGCTTGGGGACGAGCAGTCAGTCCTCTTTGTCTTCTTTGTGGCTTGCACAACGAGACCCGTCAACACCTCTTCTTCGACTGCGATTTTTCCTCAGAGATTTGGTCTTTCTTAACTGATAATGCCCATCTGGTGCCTCCACCCCGGTTCATGGATAACATTAGATGGATTAAAGACCACTCCTCAAGCCATAACTTGAAGCTAATCTTCAAGCTCATCTTTCAAGCATCAATTCATGCTGTTTGGAAAGAACGTAACTCTAGGCTCCACAATGCCGTTAGAAGACCACCATCATCCATCATCTCGGAAATCCAGCTTACAATCCGTGCAAGGCTGGACCCCCTCTCTCGAGCTCAAAGGAACGTTCCTTCCACCATCACTTACCTTTCCACTTGGTTGCAGTGGTCTACCTAGGTAGTTTCTTTTACCTCATTTTTTTTGTTTTTTGTAAAATGTCAGAGATAGAATACCTCTGAAAGTCTCAAGAGTCATAATCCTGCGGGACCAATTGTAATTTTATGTTAAAAGAAAATTAAATTAAAAAAAAAAAAAAACTTCTCTTGAGCAGACAAATGACAATAGGGGTGTGATCTAGTATATTTGTTGTACCAGACATTGTTACGTACGAAAAAATCAAACCACCGTATTTCTCGTGTGATTCTCTTCTTCCTTTCTTTCATTCTAGTTCCCCATCATCTGCACTATCTCACTTGCTTCCATTGTAGTTCTAAACTTGGTCTTCTGTATCTTTGGAACAGCTAGGACTGCCGCTTCACCACTCCTAGCTTCCTCAAATCTTCCGAGCGTTTTAAACGGATCAAGTTGAGCTTACTCATCATCAACTATCTCCTTTATTCATTATCACTTTGACTCTTCTCTGCGGTTAACTTTGATTTCTTTTGTCCAAGGACGCTCGTTAGATATAATATTCAAGCAACTTAAATATTCAACATTCAAGCAAACCAGCATTGTAGATAAATAACAACATACTCTATGTAGTTGCTGAGAGAACTAAGAACATAGACGAGAAAGTGTACCTTTGTATTTTTTTCAAGTCCATCTCCAATTGTGTGGCTTTGTCACGCATTAGATCACACTGATCTTTCTGCATTTCCAAATCCTTCAATAGTTCTTTCATACGGAGCTCCAAGCGGGCATTTTCATTCTCCATGTGAAATAGAAATGGACTTAGCAGGACCATGTAGTACATATACATGCGACTAAGGTGAAACTAGCTCATTCTATATTCACCTCAACTAAAATTTGGTGATATATCGGGTATGGTTCACATTCTATATTTAGTACTCTATGTTTTTTTCGAAAAAAATGAATGAACAATAATATTAGACTTTGTTTCCACATATATAATTCACATTTTCAATATTGAAAACAATACGTTAGATTGTAGAGAACATATATATACAGTTTTTAGTCATAAATTTCTATCAGTTTATGTATTTGTCTAAAAATAAAAATAAAATTATATTCAATCTTTTTTACTTGTCATCAATTTACAAGGACGAGCCAAAAGATTGTTTTATTGTCCTAACTTTATCACTCCCATTTGTTTAACGATAATGGAACTTTTTGTAAAAGAAAGTATAGTGTCCAAGAGAAGTATACTGCTCTCAGTGGAGCTATTGTGCCTTGGAATGGCAACTCCAACTACAACTCACATGGATACACACACACTAACATGAATCACATTCACACTATGATCATGTTTCCTATTTCTCCAACATCAGCTCATCATTTACAATGCTTATCCTGTCTATAACAATACTCCTTATTTACCCGTAAACTATTAACTTAGCCCCAAACAACATAACTCGCTTTTTTTACAGTGGACAACACATAGAAAAGATAGTTTGGATAACAAGTTTTCAGAGTTGAAGACAAATCATACGAGAGTCCGAGCAAATACAAGAACTGAAGAACAAGACCAATATTAATGATCAAATACTCATTCAAACATGAGTTGGCATGTAGGTGAAGCTCTAGAAGAAAGTGCCAACTCCTTTAACATCTCAAATTTTGGAACATCCGATTCAAATGATGACTTGATTGTTGCAGTCTTTAAGTGAAGAGCATGCTTCAAAATGTAAACCACAATCTCTCTCTCTTGTGGTTCTCCTTTGTACATCGACCAGCTGAGACTTTGTAGACTCGACAACAAACATTCAGGAACAGTACTTGGCGGAGTCCAGTCGTGCACACCTTGAGGCTCATGTTGCTGATATCAAATACAAAATTAGACTGAGACTACATTGTGAATCAAGAGTTAACAAACAAACTTACCTTCATGAGGGAAAGGTGTAGTCCTTGCAAGTTAGAAGAAGCATTGAGCAGCCAAACAAGGTGCTTCGAGAAATTCTCTTCGCACACACATAACTCCAGATGTTCAAGTTGGTTGAAGACAAAACCTTCATCAACCCTAAACTGCGCACAAAATACCAAAATTACTTACAAAATGAGTTGATAAATGGAAAGTGATTGATTTACCTGTGAACATATTGTAAGACGCTTGACAGATGTGATTGATCCAATAAGAGAATTGATGTCGTGGAATGGAACATCTATATGTGCCTCGATCAGGTAAGGCATGTTCTCAATCAAAAAGTAGTGATCATTAATACTGTCATCACTATGTTTAAATTTGAAATACTTTAAAGCAGGTGTTTCTATCACAAACCCATCTATAGTATGATCAAAGGGTGTATAGACAGACAAACTCTGCAAAGATGGAACAACAACAGTCAACTTTCCCGTAGTTTCACCATCATCAGGTAAATCGACCAGTAGATCTTCAAGAATTGGGCAATTTGATAGAAGCCGCTGAAGATTTTTTTCACTCAAGTATGTCAGCCTTTGAAGTTGCAAAGTTTTGAGAGAGGGAAGAGAGACCATTCGAGGAACGTCCAAGAGGATCGTGCCATCCAGTTTCAAGATCACTAGAGATTTACAAGTAAACAAGTTACTCGGCAATATGTTTGGCTTAACCGGATAAGTCTCATATACTATCTCCAGCTCACGTAGGCAGTGAGAAAGAGCTACTACAACCCACATGTTGATATTCTCCGGTTTAAAACGTGAATTACACAGTTCAAGACGGAAGCTTTCGATAACCGGAGCTTTATGTAATGGCAGATTCATGTCAAGGAAACACCGTAGCCTCTCGCATTCAGTATCTGAACAACGTCTATGACCGTACTTGAGTTTAGGCAACCACATCCAAAGATACTCCCACCGTTTCGACAAGATGCTCGTGGATACAGCAACTTTTGTCGGAACTAACGACAATATCTTAAGAAGCAGTTCATCAGACAACCCACTGATTCTGTCCATGTCTGAGAAGGACACAAACCCAATGTGCCCGTTGTAACTGTTGACAGAATCTACACACAAAATAACCAAAACTAATTAGTAACAAGCAAAGCCAAAGACACAAAGAGAAACTGGAAAGAATCCGGATGATAAGGTGATGATGTAACAACTTGACCTAAGAACTCCACGAGAGCTCAGCTCGAAGGTTAGGCGAATAATAGACCAGAAGGTGTTAGTAGACAAGTGAGTGTCACCTTAGGAAACTGAAATCCAAGTGATGAAGACGATGATGATGGAGGATGGAGTGAGAGAGTGAGAAAGGACAAAGATGAAATTAGGTTTTCTGATTTTAATTTTCCCAAATGGCTTTCGCCTCGTGTGAAGAAAAGAAATTTGGATTCGGTTTGGTTTATTTGGGTATAAAATTTCTTCAACCAAAATCAACCTAAATAGTTTGGTTTAATTTTAGTTTTGTTTGGTTTGGTTTGTGTTCGGTTTGTTTAGTGTTAGGTTTAGTTTATATTTGGTTTTGTTTGTGTGTACAATTCAATTGAATTGAGTTTTTAGTTTTGTTCTAATTTAATTACAAAAATATAATTTATGAAAACATAATAAATCATTATATAATATCATTATTTTTTCATATCTAAACGTAAAATTGTAAAAGATATAATTCAATAATTAAATATTATAATCTTTAAATAAAATATAAATAGCAAAGTAATCTTTGGTTTTGACTTTAACGTATGAGATTTATATATATATATTTTTTAGTTAATGCTTATTATAGTCATATAAAAGTAAAATGTATAAAATTATATTTAGTTGTTTAAGTTAAATAGTTAAATATATTAAATTTTAATATTCTTAATATATTTAATTAAGTTAATTAAAAATACTTCAGTTTTTTAATTTGATTCGGTATAATACTAAACTAAACTATTTAGATTGATAAAATATTGAACCAAATGGTTTATATATTTTGATTTGAATTGTTTTGAGTTCAGTTCGGTTTGTTTTTTTTTTCCACCCCTAGAAGAAAGATAATTGAACCAGCTGGTAACTGAAGTAGCTAAACCAAAGGACTAAACCAGAACATTACCCTATTTATCCCCTTGTTCTAAAACGACGCGTATGTATAGCCCGTTGACTTACCGTGAAAATTTTGTCTAAATCAAGAGAAAACGCACAAGAGTAAAAGAATCTCCAACTTTGTATATTTTTGGTTTTCGATCAATTAAAAAAACTAGTGATATGTCCACGCTTACGTGAAATATATTTTTGTGTAAATTATATCAACGATGGACTAATGATGTAAATGCTTTTGTTAATTATTAGCTTGCTAGTTAAACTCAAATAATGGTTATGGAGATGTGAGATAATGTTTTGGAGATGTGCTTTCCCCTTTCTAGCAGATCAGTTACTGTTTTATGTGTTGTTGTATTATTGATATTTGCAAATGTATAATAGTTGTGGCAGTGGATTGTATGAGATTATTATGAAAGTTATAGATTGAGAATATATTTTATTAGCTGATCCCAATAGCCAAAAGTCTTTGCTATTGCTATATATTAAACGTCACAAAGATTCCCAAAATTAAATCACCATATATGTCTCCCCCAGAAGCACACAATCCATTCATCTACTTGTTTGGCCTTTCCGATTAACAATTTAGCAACACACACTAAAACTTACTTTTGCATCAACACTCAAAGGTTTAAGCTTCTTAACTGCGGAGAGTAAAGTAGCAAAAAGAATAATATTCATTTAAAATTTGACAAAGAAAACCCTAATGGTGAATATATTGGAAGAACTATGCTAAATAAATAAAGAAAAAACTTACCATGATCTCGTGCACCACCTTTATATGTAGGATAAGTTAGATGGAAGGATGTGGATTTTGTTTGTTGATATGAATGAATACCATCAATTAAGAATTTGAAGTGATTTGTATTAAAATGACAAATTCACTGTTATTCAAACATAAATTTAAAAAAATCTAATGTTATTGAAAATTTCATTTTAAAAAACACTCTGAAATCCATTATTATTGAACAAAATTTAAGTTGAAAATTTTAGAGTAGTTTAAGTATTTCTAGAGTGTTTTAGAGGAATTTGTTATTTATAAAAAAAAATCTGAATCTCATAATTTTATATGAGATTATAGAATTGTTTAACAAAAACCACTTCAACATTTTTAATTCACCTACAATCATTTAAAACTCATTAAAAATCAAATCGCTTTGAATTTCATTTCATTACACCCAATCGTGGATGAATGGAGGATCGGAGTAGTACGTTGGTTTCAGAAAGGTAATGAGAGGAAGGAAAGTGGAGGCATGCAGTAGAGACGAAATAATGGCTCACGATTAATATTTTGTAATGGGGCAGTTAAATACTAAAAATCTTCGGTAAACAAATTGAGAAAGAGCAATATAGAAAAAAAAAAGAAAAGAGGAACACGTGGTGCAAAATGTGCTATGAAAAAGAAAAGTCTGTTTTATTGTATTAGATAACTCTAATTATATTTTATAACATTTCCTAAATTATTAAATTAATAACACTATGAACGTTACTATAAATCTCGGTTTTTGGTATATGTAAAAAAATTTAAGAAAATTTATTTGACTATATATGTTATCAAATATGCTTATTTTTTGGGTACACACCCATTTAGAACTCTAGAATTAAGTGTGTTTGAGTTAGAGTAGTAGAGGTATGGATGACCTATCGGAAAGTTATCGAAAAGTGATTCGTGATATCGTGCGAGTGAAATCAAAGCACTGAGAAAAATCATGTGGTGATTGCAATGTTATTAAATAAAACTTTATGGTATTTGAAAAAATTCACGGACCGACTGTCTCATGCAAAAGAAAACACGGTCGAGTGAATGGGCGTGAGAGATCAATTAACTAGGATGGTCGAGCGTTACAGTTATGTCGAACATTTAGGTTTCATCAACATATTACGAAACCAAAAGACTATGAATTTCAATACTGTGTCTTCGATATATTTAAAACACGTCAAATTAGATTCTAACAGCTGAACTTAAATGTGTGATCTGCACGTTGCAAAGCCTTCAAGATTTACATCCGTAATACGATTATAACAACATGTTTTCTGTTAGCTCATGAGGCTATATTAGAAACCACACACATTGCACACTTTGGCAAAGTATATAGATCATTGATCGAACAAATACTCAGGTAACAATTTAGTTTTTGATAGTTGTTTGTCTGAGACTAAAAACACAAAGTAAAAAACATGATTGTAAGAGATACCTTGAAGAGTGCACGAGAGATGAACGATCTTAATATTTATTTGGCTCTTTAAAGAATCAACAAAGCTACACGATAGACTATGCTCTGTTTTAAAAAGTTTTACCATCAATAATAATTCATGCGATTTTAAAAAGAAAAACAAAAGATTGCTTTACGTTAAAAATTTAATAGTCACTATTTTTTTTAAAAATATATATAATTTATTTGTAAAAGAAAACAAGTGCTTTGGCTGTTTTATCTGGCTCTCCTTTTTGACAGTGGTGAGAAAAATAGAGAGAATGGTGTACATACCCGTAAACTATTAAAATGATCATATAACTCAGCTCTTAACATATAGAAAGAAAAATTAAATTAGAAAACAAGTTTTCAGAGTTGTAGACAAACCAAACGAGTCCGAGCAAATACTCAATCAAAAATGAGTTGGCATGTAGCTGAAGCTCTAGAAGAACGTGACAACTCCTTTATCATCTCAAATTTTGGAACAGCCGATTCAGATGATGACTTGATTGTTGCAGTCTTTAAGTGAAGAGCATGTTTCAAAATGTAAACCACAACATCTCTCATTTGTGGTTCTCCTGTGTAACTCGACCAGTTTAGACTATGTAGAGTCGACAACAAACATTCAGGAACAGTACTTGGTTGGTTCCAATCATCCATACCTAGAGGCTCATGATGCTGATGTCAAACACAAAAAACTAGACTGAGAGACTAGATTGTGAATCATACCCTAATTAAAAAAAGAGATTAACAAACAAACTTACATCCATTAAGGTAATGTCTAGTCCTTGCAAGTTAGAAGAAGCCTTGAGCAGCCGGACAAGTTGATTCGAGAAAAGCATTGTGCATAGACATACCTCTAGATGTTCAAGTTGGTTAAAGACAAAACCTTCACCAAGCAAAGTCTGCACACATAACACTAAAGTTAGTGACAAATGATTTTACATAAAATGAGTTGATAAATGGAAAAATGATTACCTCTGAACATATTGCAAGACACTAGATCTTCAAGAACTAGGCAACTTGATATAGGCCGTTGAAGAGTTCCGTCTTTCAAGAATGTCACATCTTGAAGTTTCAGAGTTTTCAGAGAGGGAAGAGAGACCATTCTAGGAACATCCAAGAGTATCTCACCAACCAGTTTCAAGGTCACGAGAGACTCGCAAGTAAACAAGTTGCTAGGCAGTATGTTTGACTTAGCCGGATCAGAGCCATGCAAGATATCTAGCTCACGTAAGCAATGAGAAACCGCTGTTAAAACCCACATAGTGATATTCTCAGGTTTTAAACGTGACTTGCACAGTTCAAGACGGAAGCTATCTATTACCGGAGCTTTATGTAATGGCAGGTTTCTGTCAAGAAAACACCTTAGCCTCTTGCTTTCAGATCGTGAACAATGCTTACCACTGTACTCAAGTTTAGGCAACCACATCCAAAGACAATCCCAACGTTTCGACAAGATGGTAGTGGATACTGCAACTTTTGTAGGAACAAAAGTTAATATTTTAACAAGCAGTTCATCAGACAACCTACTGATTCTGTCCATATCTTCCTCTTTCCGACTCCTAGAAGGAGACAAAACACACAAGAAAATATCTGTAAGGGTAAACAAAACGAAAAGGTAACAAGGGAAACCAAAGACACAAGAGAGGAACGTAACAAAACCTTAGAAAATCTGTATAGTTAGGTGATGAGTGTTACCCAAGGAAACAAAAATAATCACAAGATAAATAGTGAATAGAAATGGGTTGTTTGAGAAGGAATCGACAAATGTAAAGAGTAGTGAATCTACAAGATGAAGGATTCAAATGATCAGAGATAATGAGCATGGAAGAGTCCACGCCGTTACGTTAATACCTACACCAATCACTCATGAATTAGGTTAATGAATGGTTTAATTACTATAAATGACCTAAACTTTTTGGTGGACATGTTACTGGGCCTGATTATGGACTAACCTACCATGTCTCCTTTTTAGTTTATATATTGACTACAAGTAATGTATATTTAGCTACACAAAATATATACTATTCATGATAACATCTCTCAACATAATATCTGATATTATGTAGTTAAGATAAAGAATTTAATTTTATTAATTCAAAAATGATGTGAACGTTAGAGACATTAACTAAATTTAATTTTTTCGTTAATTAATTAAAATCTAATTCATTCGACTATAATTTAACTAAAATATGACCTATCATAATAAAAAAAGAAAATTAGAGTATTTAGTTAAATTACATTCTGATAGATCGAATTTTAATTGATAAATAAAAGAATTAAACGAAATTAATATCTATGTCACTTTTTAGATTAATGAAATTAAGCTCGTGATGTAACTACATAACATCTTTAAGTTGAGAGATGTCATCATCCATAATATATATTTCGTGTAGCTATATATATATAGTAGTTTGCATGCTATTGAGCATGGGAAAAATACATAGCTTCTTGCATGCTATTAATACATACTGGCTACACCACCGATCATTCATTAGACCAATTTCAATAACATCTTATTTTGAGAGAAAACATCAAAAAAAGAAGTCATTACATTATTTTAATTTGAGAAAATGTTATTCACAAACTCATTTCAGTGTTAGATTTTTTTATCTATATATTGATCTCTAACAAATATTAAAAAAAAAAATTTGTATCTGAATTTTTTTAATATTTGTATTTTATATTTTAAAATTTTCATAAAAAGTTTCATAACATAATATATAAAAAATATCTTATTTTGAGGAAAAAGATCAAAGAAGCATTGTAATAAAACTCAAACTTATTTTGAGTTTAGATTATTTTGATGGAAATTTTTTTATAAACCATTAAAGATGCCCTTAGCAACCCACTAAAGATTATTTAATGGTGAAATGAGATACTATTGTAAGAGTATCTCTAAACCTATCTACTTTATTTTGCAAGGAGTTAGTCGGAGATGTTCTAAGCCCAAATATCAGTTATCAGTTTTGAATCAGGCCCAATAATACTATAACCTTAGCTTACTAATTCGAGAAAAAGTCTTAACTAATATCTCAACGCCAAAACAATTGAGTACAACAAATCCAAACCTCAAGAAGAAAAGAGTAGAAGCAGAGAGAGAACACAGCTTCTTCTTCTTAGCCTTTGTTTCCAGCTAAGAGTAGAAGCAGAGAGAGAGAGAACACAGCTTCTTCTTCTTCTTCTTCAAAGCTTCTCTCCCATGTGGATCCCAAAACCTTCTCTTCTTCTATTCCCTCACATTTCTAAACCAACATTCTCCCTCTGACACTCACTCACTACCTACAATGCTCTGCTTCCTTCCTGCACACTAGAAAAAAAAAATCAAATCCTCCAACCTCACCGCCAAAACCAATTAACGATGCTGCTTCCCACCATTATCCTTCTCTGCCTCTTCTTCACACTCCTCGAAGCTACTAATCTCACTCTCCCTCACCAACATCCTTCCCCTGACTCCGTCGCTCTCCACGTCTTAAGGTAAAACAACAAATCTCTACTCTCTCTTCCTCCACATTACTCCTAAAAAAAAAAACAAAGTCTCATACTTTCTTCTTACCTTCACTCTCACAGTACAATCAATGCATCACTCTCACGGAGACAACTCTCCTCCTCCTCCTCCTCCTCCTCGTCATCATCATCATCTAGTTGCCGCACCGGCAACCCAATAGACGACTGCTGGCGCTGCACCTCCTCCTCCTGGTCCTCCAACCGCCAACGCCTCGCAGACTGCTCCATAGGCTTCGGCCGCGGCACACTCGGCGGCAAAAACGGCAAGATCTACGTCGTCACAGACTCTTCCGACAACAACCCATCAAACCCATCTCCAGGAACACTCCGCCACGCCGTCATCCAAGAAGAGCCTCTCTGGATCGTCTTCTCCTCTAACATGCTCATCCGCCTCAAACAAGAACTCATCATCAACAGCTACAAAACCCTCGACGGCCGCGGTTCCGCCGTCCACCTCACCGGCAACGGCTGCCTAACCATCCAGTACGTCCAACACGTCATCATCCACAACCTCCACATCTACGACTGCAAACCTTCCGGAGGAGCAGTCGTCGCCGCTACGCCGACGAAGTCCGGGAGACGAGGTAGATCGGACGGCGACGGGATCTCCATCTTCGGTTCTCAGAAGATCTGGATCGACCACTGTTCCATGAGTCATTGCACCGACGGGCTTATCGATGCGGTGATGGGGTCCACCGCGATTACCATATCGAATAATTACTTCACGCATCATGACGAGGTGATGCTGTTGGGTCATGACGACAGTTATGGTCCGGACACGGGGATGCAGGTGACGATTGCGTTTAACCATTTCGGACAAGGGCTTGTTCAGAGGATGCCTAGGTGTCGGAGAGGGTATATACATGTGGTGAATAATGATTTTACGTCGTGGAAGATGTATGCGATTGGTGGTAGTGGTAATCCTACGATTAATAGTCAAGGGAATCGTTACATTGCTCCTTCTGATCCTAGCGCCAAAGAGGTCAACTTTTTTTGTTAATTTTGAGTTACCCATATCGAAAAATCATTCCTTTTTTAGTTATTTTAAGTAGTTTTTGATGTTTTGGAATTACCCATTTCGAAAAATCATTCCTTTTTGGTTATTTTTAAGTAGATTTTGCTTAATTGTTTCAGAACATTTTTAGGGTTTTAGTTAGGTTTGTGGAAAGATTTAGACTTTTTGAGTGACGAGTTAACTTTTTTGAGTAATTGACCAATGAGGAGGTCTCATTGAGTGTGGATAGTCCTCTTATGTATGAATCCAGCTCATCTTTCACATGGACAGTTGTTAATCTTTTGTTAGTAGTGAGCAAGAAAATATCTGGAAATATCGTAATATTACAATGTTATAGTACAGTGTACACATAGTAAAAGAATCTTATTTTTTAATAAGAATTGGGTAGAGGAGGAGTGTGGGACAGACAGTGATGGGGATGTATATAGTGCATGACAGCCATGTGGGCTGCTTGTTGCTGCTTCTCACTGTCCACACACTTTAATCCTCTTGAACACTTTTTTAACACCAGGCGCTACGGCGGCGCGTGAACCGTATAGAAAGCTGATTGTGAGAGATTACTTTTTGTTGGTTGAAGCAGGTGACAAAGCGAGTGGATTCAAATGATGATGGAGAGTGGACGAATTGGAATTGGAGAACGGAGGGAGATCTGATGGAGAACGGAGCTTTCTTTGTGGCGTCTGGTGGAGGAGTGAGCGCATTGTACTCTAAAGCTTCGAGTGTAGAGCCTAAAGCTTCCGCTCTTGTAGACCAGCTCACTCGAAACGCTGGCGTTTTTGGCGGTCCTAGGTACTCTTTTTCACTTTTACTCCTTTTGCTTTTTTTATGTACTACAAAAACATATCTCAAGTTGATTCATGATTTAATGTTAGTATATAATTAACTAGATTAGCTGTGAAAACGCGTGATTAGCGCATGATTTGCTAACGTTGTCAAAGTCAATCAACCTAAGAACCGTATTTTTTACTATTTTTGTTGTTGGTGCTTGTGTGTTTAGGAAGTGCTCTCTTTTGGGGTCTAGTTACTTATATCATTAATAAACATGGTTCTATATATATTTTGTAGGTAAAGTTGTTATGTTTGATTATTCTTCTAATAGTGAGACTGTATATAGGTAATTAATAAAATAATTTTGAACTAATTATGTTAAGAACTTAACTAACTCATTGGTTTTGGAAAAAAGTAGTTTATTGAGAATATCATCCAGGGTTAGAATTTGGCAGTATTCCATAATTCAAGTAGATGCACGTGATCGTCTGTCTAGAAAACCGACCAACTTGACTAGTGTCTGGATTACACACCCCCCACTTGCCATTTTTATTAAGAAAAATCGATAACCATTTTTTATTAAGAAAAATCGATAAAAATACGATAAATTAATTATTGTTTAAAATTTAGTGTAAAAAATAAATTTGTCTATTTTAAAATTAATTTAATCTTTTTATTATAAATTTAAATTATTTTAAAATATTAATAATATTAAACTCATTATGTAATTGAGATAATTTTTTGTTTTATTTAATTATTTTAGTCTATACTCTTTCAAGTTTTTTCGACCGTTTGGGAATGTGGGCAGTCTAAATGTCTGTCATAATGTTGACAAATGAAAAAAAAAAGGTCTGTCATAATTTTAAATTTAATTAAGATGTACTATGATGCATCCACATTTCGATACATCATCACATGTTAAGTATTTTGTCCCCTAGTCAGTTTATAATACGAAAAAAGCCAATAAAATTTTTGGGAGTTAATGATGTAATTAATGATGGAGAAAATGTAGTAAAGAGAGATGGGACCCTGGCGTAGAAAAAGTTGATTCCTTTTTAAAGGCATTAATCTATAGTTTTTTGACTTTTTGTGTATGTTTGGATTTAGCATAATACGGTCGATTTTATTATGCAATAACTTCTTCTAATGAAATGATATTTGGTGGAGCAGGGATGATCAAGGTCAGAGTGGCGATTCTTACTCTGGTGGTGAAGGCGGTGGTGGTGGTGGTGAAGGCAGTGGTGGTGAAGGCAGTGGTGGTGGTTTAGGCAGTGGTGGTGGCAGCGATGGAGGGACGACTGCTATTGGCGGGACTACGAGAGGAAGCAGCAGCGGAAGCAGCGATGATAGCAATTTCTTTGGGATGATATTTGGAAGCAATGCACCGCCTCGACCACGTTTAACGCAATTGTTTTCTTTGATAATGATTTGTGTTTTGTCATTATCAACTCTATTATTGTTGTTGTAGTCCGTAAGGATAACTAATAGGATTTGGACCCTTCAATTAATTGGTTGTTGGCTTGGTTGGTGTACAGTCTCTCTCCATTATTATTTTTTTGGTTTCACAACATTACAAAACTAAAATGGAATGTGATGGCAACATCAGTGACAAACTCTGTCTCATCAAATAAAATGCAATGGTTTCATCAAGTTGTCGCATCTTCATCTTTTAACTTAACTATCCTCTATGCTATTTATTTCTTTTTTCCACACCTAAATTAAAAAACGTTGTGTACAAGCTGTAGAGCGTTGTTAGTTTCTTGTCAAATTAAAGTTGTGAACATGGCCTTTTTTTATAATAATTATACTATTACAAACTACAAGAAATATTATACACGATTCAACCGCTGATAATTCTCCCTTTATGTGAAATCACGTTTGACTGCATCATCTAAACCGTTTTATGAAATCTCCGGCACCCTACTCTTTATGCAATGTTGTAGATTTTTTGTAAGCATTTTCTCTGTTAATTCGCATAATTCTAGTTTCTTTGAAAATTGAAACCTAGAACTCTCATATGTAAAAGCATTAATGAACTTTTAGTTAAACCACCAGATGAAGTAGACTTTTACAAAACCTTCTTAAATCTCATTTAAAAGTAGTTAAAACATAATGCAACATCCACTGTAACAAGTGGTGGTAGCCTTGATTTGAGACAAAATGTGAATTTTCAGTTATAAGTTTTAACTTTTACTAAGAACATAGTTGCTGATATTTGGTTACACGTAGATGGAACCATGCTTTAGGCTACATTAAAAAAATCTGGCGCTGAACTAATCGTCGGTATTGTCCTATGAACATAGTACAGTCTATGATTGTAAACACTTAATTTTTACCAAGTTATGCGGAAGCTGCAATGAACAGTACTAAACTTATCTTATATGGCATGATTTGGTCGGACCCAAAGAAATGAAGAGAGAAAAAGAACAAACAAATAAACAAATTATTAGAGTTTCTAAAAACATTACTCTTGCAAAAAGAAAAAAAAGATAGCTAAAAATCCATCATCAAAACGTGATTTTAGTTTGCAGCTAAGGAAGCAGCTTCCTCAAGTCTCTTCCATGTCATCTCTCTTTGTTCCAACAACTCGTAAGCCTTAGCTTCATTCTCCTGATACTGTTTCTCACACTCTTCAAACAGATCATTGTCCATCTCCATAAACATTCTTCTAACATTCTCAGAGAGACCATGCACCGCTTGGTTCCAATGTCCTTTCATGTTCCTCTCTAATGCTTCAAATATAATCGGAAAAATCACATCCTTGTTCTCAGCAATCAGGCCTACAATATGTTCATTGTTCCACAAGAAAAGAGCCCTCTCTGCCACCTGCAAACCTCACATCTCTATATCAAAAAAACACACTCCATAACAACATACAAGGCCGGATCTGAGATTTTGTACGCTATAAACATTTTTTAAAAACTTAAAAATATATAATTTGGGGGTTTAAATCTATGTAGTAACTTCTATACATTTTAGGGAACAATGTCAATGTTTCATTTGGGCGTGTTCAGATCCGGTCCTGACAACATATCACTATCAAAACACAAAACATACTAACCTGGAAGTGTGCGCTATTAAGACATTTTGCAATCTTTGTAAACAAAGGAACAACACAATGCTGAAACTCTGAAGGCTCTGTAACATCCAAAACCTCTTCAAGCTCTCCCAAGAACAAAACCTCTTTATTACAATTCGTGAGCGGCCAGTACTTCAACAACCCACGTATCACAGTATCAGCAAGTTTATAATCTTTCTCCACAAACTGCGTCACGCAATAAGACAACTGCTGGTGGTAAACAGAGATGCTCTTAGACTTGTGCAACGGCAAAATAGCTTTCACAAGATTCAACCTATGCTCCTCTCTCATTGGTACTGTGAAACCATTGATCACACTTCCAAGAATCTCCAACAACTCTCCTATCCCAATACACCTCTCAGTCTCATACAAGAACTTGTAGAAGATGTTGTAAACTGAGCATCTTATAAAAGGTCGGTGAAATATAAACTTCCCGTAGATTCTGTGGAGAACTGTTTTCAAGTACTCCCTCTCTCTAGGATCCTCAGAGTCAAAGAGGTCGAGTAGTCTCGACACAAAGATGTGGTTGATGAATCTTTTAGCAGTCTTTGGCTCTATCTCTGATGAGACAACGTAACGCAAGAGAAGCTCGTAAACAAGCTGCAGATGAGGCCACCATGGTTCAAGAAAAGGCTCTTCCTCTTCAGGATCGTTGCCTTCAGGAGGAGCTCCTGTGTTCTCATAATGTGCAGGTGGGAGAGATCTAAAGATGTTGGCGGAGACCATACGTATAAGCTCGCTCTGCATGGTCTCGTTGACTTTACCTGAGGAGGAGTGGAGAAAATCGACGAGTTCGAGAAGTGTCTGTCTTTTGATCTCTTTCTCACGTGGCATGATCAACGTGTCGGAGAAATCACATTGGCAAGAACACATGTGAGCCTTTTTCATGAAGAGGAGGGGACGATCTGATGAGGACACGTCTTTTAATAACGGGAGGACTTCGAGGGTTGGTGTTGTTGTGAACATTGGTTGGTTTGGTGTCTGTGAAGGTGATGGAGCTGGTGCTTGGGACTCGCCATTTGGTGATGGAGATGTGGTGGTGGGTGTGGTGCGGCTGCTGCGGACAACGTTGGTGTTTGTGGAGGTGTTGTCTTGGTTGTGTTGATCTGATTTGTTGAATTTTTTCTGGCTTAGTTTCTTGATCTTGTTCAACATTTTGGATTCTTTGGTTAAGAAAATGTAATCTTTTGATATTCTTTTTTTTGTTAGATGGATTGATCATAACCCTAGAGAAGAGAGAGAAGATGATTTGTTCTTAGATGAAATGAGATTGTTTCTGTTCTTTCTTTTCTTTTTTTCTTTCACCAAGAATTGAAGGAGGAGATCAAATTTGGGGAGATGTATTTTTAACCATTGTTCAATAGGATAATAAATTAAAAGTTATCGATATCATGTGTTTTATCTGAGTGTTTTTTTAAAAAGATACTTTGTATTAAGCTTCTTGTATAATGTTTTACAAATTGTATATAATATTGTTGTGATTTGGAAATTATTAGTTACATTATATGATTTTTATGTTACTAAAACTGAAAATATAATAAAATGAAAATCGAAAATGCATATTAATTAAATTTGAACAATCAAATCCAGTACATAATTGCTAAATAATGTTTTGCCAATAATATTTGAATATAAATTGTGATTTCAATGACGGTATACAAAATTTTGAAATTATTTTCTCATACAACATCATAATATAAAACAAAAACCATTTTTAGAAGAGAAAATACTTTTTCAAATGTGCAAATCTATTTCTTTGCGGAATTGTAGAACCAGTTTCCAAATTTATTTTGAACTAATATATATTGCTATTCTCCTAAATAGAAAAGGTATAAAATCTGATTGAATTCTGCAAATAACACAAATTCACACTTCTTATTTGAATAAACAAAACTAGTAAATATTAATTCGATAGAAACCCCCCATCATTTAAAATGTATTATCATAAATATCACAGTTTAATATCACAGAACCCCTTTGTTATTACGTATGAGAAGTTAATAGATTTAAAAAATTAGGAGTGTTTTTTATCAGGAAAATTAGTCGGTTTTCAACTATAGTATTTGAGATATTTCGATAACTTTTTAATTAAAAAAAATAGCAAAAGATATACCGGACAAATTTGGTCTACACATTTACATTAGAAGCAACGTGGCATGCAGATTCATTCTGTAACTCTACATGCAAGCATCCCACGTGTCTCCTATCTGCATGCAACTCCAACACTTTCGCTACCTCAAATTCTTATAGTCACTGGCTCTATTTAAGAGGTTACTCAAGACCGTTTCATAACAAGACCCATCGATATACAGCGATCATGGTGGCTAAAGCCTTAGCACTGGTTCTACTAACATGCACGGCCTTCTTCTGTCACGTGGCAGTTTCCTTAGAAGACCTCACCATCCGCCAAGTCACAGACGATCGACTTCCCAATCTCCTCGGGACACACACCGAGAGAAAGTTCAGGGTTTTCATGTCGGACTATGGCAAGAGCTACTCCACGAGGGAGGAGTACGTCCACCGCCTCGGGATTTTTGCTAAAAACGTCATCAAGGCAGCGGAGCACCAGATGATGGACCCCACCGCCGTCCATGGTGTCACGAGATTCTCTGACCTCACGGAGGAGGAGTTCAAGAAGATGTACACTGGAGTAGCTGATGTTGACACCGGCCATGGTGGTGTGGTTGGAGCAGAGGCACCCAAGCTGGAGATTAAGGGACTGCCCAAAGATTTTGACTGGAGGGAGAAAGGTGCAGTTACTGAGGTTAAAGATCAAGTATGTTCTCTTTCTATATGATTTGTTTATATGCCTAGAGCCACATCTTTGATTGCAACAAATTAATTGTTTGGATTTGTATGAGCCAACAACATATGAGTTTTAAGGTATATGTAGTTTAGTTATTAGCTTATGTCATAAAGAATTATCTTAATTTATAGATGGTTAGAAACATCCCTTAGATTTATATTAGATATGATTATAATAAATAAATTGCATCGATTATAGATGAACAGAATGAATATAGGCTTCAGATTACACCTAACAAACAATAGAGCTAAGAATGTGATTTTCTTTTTTTTTGTCTCAGCTCGGAAACATGAGATAAGGGAACTAGTTAAATTCTACATTTTGT